>PVKA01023709.1:0-35240 GCA_004027165.1 Ctenomys sociabilis | reverse complement strand
AGAAAGGAGTAGGCAATAGAAATTTAAAGATTTAAGATTTCTCAATTTAGCTCCACTTATAATACCACATTTCCAAGAAAAATGAACCTTTTAGACAAGAAGTTTAAATAAAATCATACCAAGATACGCAAAAATGAAATTGTCCAAAACTTATTATAAAGAAAAAAATGATTAAAGAATATACATAAAAAGATTACCTATGGAAGAACAAAATTAAATAGCATACTACTCCACATGAGAAAGAAAAAAAAGGATCAAGTGTGTAAGAAACTAAAGGACTGAAAGAAAAAAAAAGATCTATCCTCTTTGAATTTTGTACTTAGCAAACATATTTGAAAACTAAACGTAAAATATTTTCTAATTACACAAACTTGAAATATTTTAATACCTCCAGACATAACATATAGGAAATAACAAAGAGCATAATTCAAAAGGCAAGGGAAATTGCAGTATGCTCCTGGATGAACAATAAAGAGCTCTCAAAGTGATAGTTATGCAGGACTATATATGAGATGAACCCTTATTTAAAAGGTCATTGAAGATTTCTATGAAACAGTACCAATCTGATGTCAGATTATACACGTATTTTTTTCATATATATGTGTGTGTATGTGTATATAAAGGACAAGGAAGAAGTAATATAAAGTCAACAGAAAATAGAAATAAGCTTTTTAAAGTTTCTAAAACTAGAAGATATCATACAGTGTCTTTTAGATAAATTGTAATTAAAAGATACAGTATAAATCTTAAAACTTAAGATTAAGCAATATTCAGAAAATTAAATATAATTAATTTAAAATTAAATGTTTCAAAGAAGTACTAAGAATGAAACTTAAGAAATACTGCAATGACAGATACATGACCATTGCTTCTGACAGTTTGAGGATAAGATATTGCACAAAGTTCTAGTGTGTGGTGGACATGGATAATGACTATGACATTTACTAGTGGCCAAGTGTCACTTGTGGGACTTAGCTACAGCTGTTTCCTTCAAATCCACCCTGTAGTCCCATATGGAATCATGACCCATTCGGTGCAAGAGAAGTCCATTTGTAGAGTGTGCTGATGCAGATATTTTGCTGCTGTACACAAAAGAATTAACTGAAAGACTACTATTATGCACCTCTTATTCTCCTGTGTTTATTGTTTGCCCTGTTTGGTGGGTTCTTTTCATTCTCATTCATGGGGTTGTGATCATTTTGCTCCCTCTCTAGAACATCAGGTAGTAGTTTGTGTAGGCTTAGCTTTGTCATCATGAAATTTTTTAATTGTTCTTTGTCATGGAAGTAAAACACTGTACTTGAAAGAGTTTCGCAGGGTATATCAGTCTGGGTTGGAATTTTTTTGCTTGCAAGACTTGAAGTAGTTTGGTCCATGCTCTTCTTGACCTGATGGCTTGTGAAGAGAAATCTGCCATTATCCTGATGGGTTTTCCTTTAAATGTGATCTGTTTCTTTTCTTTAGTGGCTTTTAGTATATTGTTCCTGTGCTGAATTTCTGGGATCTTGATTATTATATGTCTGGGAGTGGTTTTAATTGGGTTCATGTCATTTGGAGTTCTAGATGCTTCGGTTACTGAATGTCAGATTGTTGCCCCATATTTGGGAAGTTTTCTGCTATTACTTCTGCCCATATTCTTTTTATATCATTTGTATTGACTCCTTCCTTCTCACTGATGCCTATTAGTCTCACATTGTTCATCTTTGAATTATTTTTTCCTGCATCCTAGTTGTTTTTAAGAGATCTTTGCTTACTTTTTCACTAGCTGCAATGGTGTCTTTAAGGTCAGAGAGCCTATTTTCATTTTCACTCAAACAGATTTGCCAGCTTATGATTGAGGTTTTAATTTCACTTTGGGTATACCAAAGTATATCACTTTGGATCTGTTTCATACATTCTATTTCTTTCCTATATTGCTTATTCAGGGGTTCTATCAGTTTTATATTCTGTTCTATTTTTTATCAGTGTATTCTTTAGAAGCACTTAGTACTTCTTTGATTATAGTTATTGCTACTTTTTTACTTCAGAAAGTATTTCTGATTTAATTTCCTCCATACCTTTCTGCAGTTATTTCTTTACTTCCAATGCTGTTATTTCAGAGATTTCAGGTGTGTGATGTCCAGTTTCCTCTATGCTAGTGTCTTCTGCATTTATACTAGGTGCACTCAGGGCCTGAGACTGGTTTTTGTTCCTTCTCTTTGTCATTTTATATACCACTGACTTTTGACCTTTGGTGTAGAGCTTAGATAGAGTTATTACCTTAGTAGCAGGTCCAGATCTAGAAAGTTCAGACTCCTCCAGGCTGATGTGGAGGTCTGGCTACTGTGCTCCTTCTTCCTGCGGTAGCCTTGCAGGTGAACCCTTTGTGTCACTCTGGCAAGATGTTCTGCTCCTGAATCAGCTGTGTGGGTCTTGCCTCTAGCCTCTTTGCTGGGAGTTCTGCTGAAGTGTTCCATGCTCTAAGTCACTTTAGGATCTGGAGGCCTCTGGGTGGTCTCACTCACAGGCCAACCTGCATTCTGGCTCACTTCAGGATCCAGCTGCCCTGGTAGTCTCACTCATATGCCAGGCCAGCTGTGAGAGTCCCCTGTCATTCCTTCAGTTTTCATCCATAGAAAAACATTTTTACTGGCTGTGATCTTCACAGATGGCCCAGGAGCCCATGCATCAAAAGTGACTAAGGGATCTAGAAGTACAATTCACCAGGGTCTGGGCACGGGGCTGCTCTTCCTGGGAATCCTTTCCAGGTTCTTGTAGTCCTAAACGAAGCATTGGACAAGAAATGCATGAGAGGTAGAATGGTTTTACTCTTATTAAGGGTACTTACTAAAGGGAGGAAAGGAAGGTCGCTCCACAGAGTAATGGTGGCTGTCTTTTTCCATCTACAGTATTTAAATGGCAATGGAATACCCATCTCTAACAAGAGTAAACAAAAAAAAGGGATACATATGAAAGACCATTTTGTATCTGTATATACAAAATAGGATAGATGTATAGTTACTTTCTCTTAATTCAATGAGAAGAAAGATTTGTACTAATATAATAGTGTTCCAACAGGATATCATGTCAGCATCTTGTAATATGAATAACCACTACAAAGATAATATTCAGTGGATTAATTATTGAAACTGTCCAGTTAATCAGTATTGAAACTGTCTCATTGCTATTTGTTTCTCAATAAAATTAATAAAAATAATATGGGAGAATGCAGTAGTTGAGATATAGCTCGCAGCATAAACACCTGACCAGCAAGCGCAAGGTCCAAGTTCAATCTCTAGTACTGCAAAGAAAAAAAGGGGAAGATGAGAATTGCAAAAGAGGTGTAAAATTGTAGTTTATTAAGAAAAATCTATGTTATTTACAAGGGAGAGTATGTGCATTAGTTATAATTAGTTATGTGTTTATTTGCACATGGATCTAATATTTAATACTATCAGTTAGTCTTGTTAAAGGCAGGAAATGTTAGAGTGTAAGATTAAAGGTAATAGAGACAGTGAGGAAATATTCACATTACCATTAAATCCAAGTAGGTAAAACACAAGCCACCATGAACATGAATGACATTATCTACAGATACTGGAAGTGTGGATGGACATGCTCATTTAAGAAGTTAGGTTAGGGGCCATGGAGATGGCTCAGTAGAATAAACACTTGCCTAGCAAGTGTAATAGCCTGAATTCAATCTCCACTTCCACCAAAAAAAAAAAAGAAGTTAGGGTAGGCCGTGGAGGTAACGCTGCGCTCTGGAATTGATGCCCAATACCACATACTGTGCTGGCCCCAGAACCCAGGGCACGTGGTGCAGGCCACCAAAACTGGGGTTAATGATATATGTCTATAATCCCAGTACTGGGGAGGCTGAGACAGGAGCATCTCTATGAGTTTAAGCTGTGTAAGGAGCTATATCAAATAAATAATGTTAAAAATACTGGAAAAAAAAAAAAAAAGAAGAAGGTAGGTTAAAGTAGTATCAGTGAACATAGAAAGTACACTTCAAAGAAAAGAATGTGGTATTTTTTAACTGGATAGAAAAAGTTTATATGTGGGGCCAGGGAGATGGCTCAGTGGAATAAGCACTTCCCTGGCAAGCACAAGGGCCTGAGTTCAATCCCTGGTTCTGCCAAAAAAATAAAAGTTTGTGTGCAAGTCTCTGAAGAACAAGCAAAAATAAGTGAGTAGAAATAAATTGGAAATGTTTCAGTAAAGATTATAGAAATTAGAAGAAAGAAATGCCAAAAAACAGAGGAGGTAATCCAGCTGATTTTTGTTGTTTGTTTTGAAACAGCGTCTTGTAATGTAGTAATTCTGCCTCAGCCTCTCCAATGCTGGGATTACAGGCTTGTGCTGCCATGCCCAGCACCAGTTGATGTTGTTTCTTAGGTAAATTAGGGAACAGATCATGTTTTAGACATAATGAAAGTAGCAGGCAATTAGAGGTTTAAGTAGAGGGAAGGGAATGTACTTATAGAAGTCTTTATAGGGAAATTACTAGAAAAATCATGATTTCATGAAAGGATTGATGAGTACGAAGAGTTTTATTGGAAAAAGATGGAAAAATCCTACATAGGGCTGTATAATTCTCTTTTTCTTTAACAGTTCTATCACCTTAGAATAAGAATAGAGAAAGCTGGTATTCAATAAGGAAAATAGAGTCAAACTTGAATTTTAATTTCTGCTGTGCCTGTCATTGGTTGTGTAACTTTGAGTATTTAATCCTATATTAGCATAAGTTTCTCTGTATAAAATTCACATATTTGTTGTACATTATAATATTTGATGGCATCTTAGATAGAAATTATGTTTGTATCAATGATCTACTAAGTAGAAGTAGCTAGAAATAATTTCTTTAGGTAACAGTGCAAGGGTTTTATGATGAGAATAGGTATGATGATGTAGGAGCAGTGCTAATAAAGGAGGTAGACCACAGAAAAATTGGCTCCTTACTGGAAAAGTCTGCATGTATCAATTGGGAAGAGTGCATATGGAGTTGTAGAGTAAAGAGAAACTTAAGCAAAGTTGCTTAAGGCTTAGCAGTGTATGTGCCGAGATATTTGAAAGCAGTAGTTGCAGGCAGGAAAGCAAGGTGGACCTTGATAAGGTATTGAAGTGTCTCTCAACAGTAATGATTCAGTGAGGGTTCATAGACTTGTTGATGAGAAAAAGGAATTATGATCTCATAGTTTCAAGTTAGTAACCCCACTCATTGTGTTTGCAGTAATAAAACAGTTGAAATTGTCTTAGAATACCATTTCTATTTATTTACTAATCTTGAAAGGCAAGCTGAGAAATTACTTCGGAATAAGAGAATTTACTATTACAGAAAAATAGGATAATGATTATGTGAGCTAGATGTGGGTTAAATAGTCCTTAAAGCTTGGCCTGGTGCTACACACCTAAAATTCCAGCACTCAAGATACTGAGGCAGGAGGATTTCCAGGTAGTTCAGGCCAGCCTGAATTACATAGCAAAACCCTGTCTCAAAAAAAAAAACAAAAAACAAACAAAAAAAAAAAAGTGGAAGAAAAACATAGAAAAGCTCTTCATGTTCAAATTTTGGAAAAGGGATGTGTGTGCCTGGAGTGGTCTCTGGAGAGAAAATAAAGGAAGCTGTGAAACAGAATTAGGTCAGATCTAGTACCACATCTAGGAGAGAAAGTGAGACATAGGGTCTTGTGTTGCTGTTAGCTACACATGCACACAGCAGGTCAGTCTTCATGCCCCTTAGCTACCAAGAGGTTAAACTAGAACTGTAAAATACTATTACTGGTCCTTTAGAGATTGGTCCCTCTAGAATTTTATAATCCTAGAGCAGTACTGTCTGATTCTTCAGTGGTGATAGGACTATATTTCTGGACCCTTTAGTACAGTAACCCATATGTGGCTGCTGAGTGCTTGAAATGTGGCTAGTGTGACTAATGGCTACCATATTGGAGAGCACTCAGGCAAATTTCTTTACCATATTTGGTTATTTTATCATAATTCATTTCCTTTGTTAAAAGATAGGAAGGGGGAAAAGGCATTATTCTAAATAGCTCAGTATTAGGAGAAAAAAGTATTATCCTAAATAGTTTGTTGTCAAGTGAATTTTTTAAAATGACATCTAAATATGGCAAAGGTAAGATGATGTTGACCAAACTTTTTTTTCATATTGGAGAGCACGAATTAGTACTAGTACTAGTGAATGATACTGATTTGTAAATTTGCTGATATATAAAATGCTAGAAGTGATTTTGTGTTTATTTCTGTAATTCATAGACTATTGTAGAGCTCTCTGAAGAACGAGATGGTCTTCATTTTCTACCCCATTCCTCTTCATCTGCACAATCGCCCTGTGGTTCTCCAGGCATGAAGCGAACAGAAAGTCGACAGCATCTGTCAGTAGAACTGGCAGATGCTAAGGCCAAGATAAGACGGCTTAGGCAGGAATTGTAAGTTGCTGATTTGTAAGGTTCATTGAAATTACACAGTCCCAAAGGTGACCTAAAATATTTTTTAGACTGATGGAATATAGATTAGTGATCTTTCATTACTACTCTGTATCAAGTTTTCACTAGTACTTTATAAAAGAAAAAATTAAGGAGCCTTGGTGTATGGTTTTCCTAATGTTAAATCTTACAGGGATTTAGTTATATAGTTCAGGTTAGTCTTAAACTCAGTCAGTATGTAGCCCAGGCTGGCCTCAAACTTGTAGTGATGCCCCTGCCTCAGTCTCCCAAGTGTTAGAATTACAGGTATGTGTCACCATACATGGCCCTATCCTAGGTTTATGTCATCCCTATACCTATAATGTTAAAATAATATTTCTTTTTAAAAATGGTGTCCTTCTTTGGCATATCCAAAGGTGAGAGGGTGTTCCTTACTTGTTTTATTTTTGTAGTTCTTAAAATCTAAAATAGTGGAGATGACTGATGCAGATCAGTAAATTCAACTCTTTTTTTTTTTTTTTTTTTTTGTCTTTTTTGAGACAGGGTCTCATTGTGCAGTTCAGGCTGGCCTTAAGCTCACTTTGTAGCTCAGGCTGGTCTCGAACTCACAACAATCCTCCTGCCTCAGCCTCCCTAGTGCTGGGATTACAGGCATGCGCCACCACGCCCGGCTTAATTAGATAAATGTTTGGGGTCGGCCAAATAGCTCAGTGGATTAAAAAAGCCTGCAAGTAGGTGCAGGGGTCAGGAGTTCAATCCTCCCTGCTATGCCAGCCCTGCCTCAGGGGTGCACTGAGATGGCAATTGAGACTGGGTGTGGTGGCATGCGCCTATAATCCCAGACTTTGGGAGGCTGTAAACAGGCAGATCACTAGTCCGATCTAGTAGTAATACCCTGAATATCCTGTAGACCTTTCCCTAAAATACAAAAAATAAACAAATATTTAAAAAGCTGAATTATTGACATAATATTACAGAAGTAATTTATGTGTATTTTCTGCATCAAGTAATTGAAATGCCTATGTCATCTACTTAGAAGTAAAAATTCAGATTTGCTTAGTACTGATATATTTGCATTTATTCAGTTCTAAGATCACTGTAGTTAAGTCAGTGTAATTATTACATGGACATTCTTTGGTTAACCAAAAGACATGACATGACCAATCCCTGCTGGGGATATTTTGACTTGTACTTTAAAAAGAACAAAGGAGTTTTATTTCAGGGATTTTTTTCTTTTTATTTTTGGTCTTGTATTCCTGAGATTTCAGCTTCAAAATGTAGATTTTAAATTTAACAGCACAATATAGCTATTAAATTTATCTACTGAGTATTTAAAGCAGTTAAAATGATTTGAATATGCAAGGTAGAATAAATATAGTAGAAAACAAAAACTAGAGCTTTCATTTGGGGATGTCTGCATTATTATCTATCTATTGAAGTGAACACGCCCAGGATATTCTATAAACAGCTGCAGCAAGAAAATTAGGGAAGAGATTGCTGTTATTAGTTTGACTGGCAGCTAATGGATAGCCTAAACAGTGAGCACTAGTTTGTTCCATATAATTTGGCACAATCTCCTTCACTCTTTAGATAAAGCATGCAATTAGAATGGCAATGATGGTTATGAATTCATTTAGCACTTTGTATTATATTAGAATTTAATTTTTAAATAAAATTAATTGACCGTGGAATCAGTAAAATTCCAGTAACAAAAAAGAATTGACAAAATTTGGTTTCATATATACTGATTGAAAAATATAAATGGAGACTTTTAATGCATAAATATTCCAGATACAGCAAGTTCTGTATTCCCAGAAATTAGAACTTTATCAAATACTGAACTTTGAAAATTTATTCTTTCATTGCATCAAGTAAGTAAAAATAAATGTTTTAATATTAACATTTTTAAGTCCTTTTATTAGGGTAAATTTTTGTTACAGTAGATCAGCTGTAGCAAATCATGATGGATAGAAAGATTGCTTTATATCTAAGGAAAAATATATAATATTTGTAATATATACTATGAAGATTGCCTGATAGTACATCTTTTTTAATAATACATTAGAATATAATTGCTTCTGATATGTAAACATTCACAGTAAAAGTATGGTTTGTGATTTGAATGAGAAAAGAAATTCCTTGTAAATTTCACTTTTAGTAGCAAGGCATAACATACCTAAAATCTCACCTACTTAGGAGGCCGAGGCGGAAGCATTACAAGTCCAAGGCCAGCCTGAATAGTTTAGCAAGATCCTGTCTCAAAGTAAAATAATAAAAGGTTGGGGTATGTAACTCAGCTTGAGTATTTACCTACCATGTGCAAAGCCTGGTTTCATTCTTAGTCCCCCCCCCAAAAAAAAAAATCATTTTTATGTTGTAGTTAACACATATTCCTTTAAGAATTCTTTTAAAAATTTCTCAAATGTAAACAATATTTTTTTAAAAAATAATCTGTATTGCATATAATTCAGTACCTGAAAATGTATCCTTTTAAACTGTACAATCAGTACAATTTACACAATAATTTCAAGACATTTTCATTTTTTAAATGTTTTCCAAAAACAAAAGCAATACTGTTTCTGTTTTGGTCCTTAGCTACTGGCAACCATGAATCTATTTTCTGTTGCCATGGTACATCTACACATGCAATTTTATAAAACAGAAATTACACAATGTAAAAAGAATAAGCAGACACCAAAACAATTATAGTGAGAGACTTCAATACTCTTTAGAAGTAGGTCAATCAGACTGCACACCCCAAAAATGTATATATAATATATGTATTTATATATTTATGTCTATATATAAATCAAAGTTAATTACACCATAGAACAAATTAATTTAATGGATATCAAAGTTAATTACACCATAGAACAAATTAATTTAATGGATACCTACAAAATGATTCACCCAACAACAGCAGAACACATGTTCTTTCCCTCAGTCCACTGAACTTTCTCTAAAAGAGAACATATTTTAGAACATGAAGCATGTCCATAATAAAAATAAACTGAAAAGAAAAAGATAAATTGAATGGCATAAAATTGAAGTAATAAGTAACTCCATCCTATCAGATCACAGTACAGTGAAACTAGAAATCTAGAATAGAAAAAAACTACACAACACATTGAATAAAATACGTAACAACCATTGGGCCGCAGAAGAAATTTCAGGGGAGGAATATAAACATTCTTATAATCTAATTATAAGGAAATATATTCAAATCTCTGTCACACAAAGCAGTGGAAATTTATAGCTGTGAATGCCTTCATTAGCAAAAGTAATCACAAATAAATAACCTAGTGATGCACCTCAGGGTTTCAAAACTTGAAACTATGAAGAAAATAAAGGTCAAAATGGAAATTAATGAAACAAATTTTAAAAAATCAACAATACATAGGTTCAGAGAATCAGAGTTGGTTCTTTGAAAGGATAAATATGTTTCACAAATAATTCCTCACACTTATTAAAAGAATTTAGAGATGGATAAGGTGAAATTACAACAGACATCGCGGAGATCTAGAGGGTTATAGCAAACTTCTGAAAACATCAATAAATTGGAAAATTTGGAAATAAATTACTAGCCACATCTGTTCATAAAAATTGAACTATAAGACCACAAAATAGACCAATAATATGCAAAAAATTTGCCATAATCAAAATACTAAATAGCTCAGCAGATTAAAGTGCCTGCAAACAGGCACAGGGGCTGGGGATTCAATCCCACCCCTGGGGCACACTGAGACAGCAGTTGAGACTGGGCACAGTGGCACATACCTGTAATCCCAGAGAGGCTGTAAACAGGTGGATCATTACGAGTCTGATCTAATAGACCCTTCCCTAAAATACAAAAAAAAAAAAAAAAAAAAAAAAAGACTGCAAGGGCCACCAAGATAGCTCAGCAAACTAAAGTACCTATTTAGGCAAACATAGAGACCTCGATTAGATCCCGGGCACCACATACTATGCCAGCCCCACCCTAGGGCAGGCTGAACTGGACAGAGTCTGGGTGTAGTGGCTCATACTAGCAGTGGGGAGGCTGAAAGCAGGAGGATCACCTCGAATCTGATTTGCATAGTGAGGCCCTGCAACAACCAAATACATTAAATAATAATAATAAAGCACTACAACCAAGGACAACCAAGCACAGTGCTCAATGTATCCATTTTTGAATTTTAACAATATTAGCAAATAAAAAACACCAACACTTGAATCTTTCTATGTAATTGAAAGAATGCTTCCAAACTCATTGTTTGCAGCCAGTATTACTGTTACACCAAAAGTGTGTAAGTATCAAAACCAAAAACTACAGGCCAGTATCCTTGATAAAATTAGACACAAAAGTATTTGATATGAGGCTTATAAACAGAATTCAAGAAAATACAAAGAGGTATATATCATGACCAAGTCAGCTTCATCTCTGGGACGCAAGGATGGTTCAATATATAGGCAAGCACAGGGACTGCAATTCGATCCTGGATAGATACATCAGTATCATAGACCACATGAACAGAATCAAGGGTAAAAAAAGTACATGATTATTTCAATATCCTTTGAAACAAATTAATATCATGATAAAAAACCCTGGTGAAAATAGGTACACAATGATCTTAGGCCCCCCAAAAAAAGATTTTAGCTCAAACTAGTAGAAACTGTTCAATGCATCAAATATCCTTTTATGATTAAAAAAAAATGAAAAACATAGACTGCTACAATCCATGTATATGATAGATCCACAGCCCACATAGTATACTAAATGCCACAAAACTATCCTTTCCCCCTATAATCTGGAAGGAGATGAGATATCTGCTCACCACTTGTGTTCAATGTACTACTTGACACTGGCAAAAGAAAGGGGTATAAATAGAAAAAGAAAAAGTCAAATTATCTCTATTTGTAAATGATATGATCCTTTACACAGAAAACTTTAAGAGCTGATAAATCAGCAAACTGGAAGGCTAGGGCCAAATACAAATAATAAATGAACAATGGACTACCCTAAAGTAAATAAGAAAATGTATCAGTGATTCCTTACAAGAAATAATCAGGAATTAACATAATCACAGGATGTGAAAAACCTCTATAATGAATTCAGAACCCTAAGGAAAGAAGCCAAAGAGAACATTAGGAAACAAAAAGATCCTCTGAGGTTCGTGGGTAAGCAGAATTAATAAAAGACTGTATTACCAAAAATGACTTATTGATTCAATGTAATCCCTGTTAAAATGCCAACAACATGATTCACAGAACTAGAAAAACACAACAAAAAATAATTCTAAAGTTAATATGGAACCAAAAGAGACCCAGAGTAGCCAAAGCAGTCCTGAGAAAAAAAGGGCAAAGAAATATTACAATTCCAGATTGGAAAATACATTACAAAGCTATAGCTATAATAGCAAAAACTTCATGCTACAGGCAGAAAAATAAATATGTAGACCCATGAAATAGAACAGAGGACACAGAAACAAACCTATGTACCTTCAACTCTGATTTTTGACAAACCAAAATCATACATTGAAGAAAAAATAGCCTTTTTAACAGGTGGTGCTGGGAAAACTGGTTATTCATGTATGAAGATTGAAACTGATTGCATATCTCTTGACCTGCACAGAGCTCTAGGTATAAAACCAGATTGTTTGAAACTGCTGTCAAAAAACCCCAAAGGAAAATGCTTGAGGGACATAGATAAAATCAAGGATTTCAGAACAAAACTCCAGTAGCATAGGAAATAATATCAAGAATCAACAAATGGAATTAGGTCAGATTAAAAACTAAAACAAATAAGTAAAAAGGTAACTTACAGAATAAAATAAAATTGCCAGCTACCCCTTTGATAATAGTATCTAGAATACATTAGAACTAAATAAAATAAAAACCTAGTCAAAAAAGGGAAATTGAAAGGAATAGACACTTCTCAAAAAAAGACATGTAAGTGAAGAATAACTCCGTGAAAAATTGTTCATCACCCTTTCACAAGGGAAATAACAAATCAGGACAACTGTGATTGCACCTTAACCACAATCAAGAGTGCAAAAACCAGTAAATGCTCATGTAGATGTGGGAGAAATGAAATACTTCTCCATTGTTGGGAATGTAAACTAGTACAGCCACTGGAAATTTTTTATTTAGATTACTAAAACTAAAAATAGAAATTCTACCCATATCTCTCTTCAGGGTATATCTCTTAAGAGTTAAAGTAATAATGTATACTCATGTTTATAGCAGCTCAATTCACAATGACTAAGCCCCAAAAAACAGCCTTAATGCCCAACAATAGACAAACAAATGGATAAAGTGTGGCATACATACTCCACACACTATTATTCAGCCATAAATATTGAAATCCTGCAATTTCCAGGAAAATAGAGCTTGTCAGATGATAAAATGTCACATTTTCTAATGTATAAGAAATCTAAAGCACAAAAATGAAAGATACTAGGAAACAAAAAAGATTGATTTGGAAAATAGGGAAGGAGCTTAATGGTATATGAAAGGGAGATAAAAGAATAGAAAGTGATCACTTTGCTATTATGTGTTGCCAGCATATACTAAATAACACTGTTATGAATATATATATATATATATATATATTTTATATATATATATATATAAAATGTATATATATATATATACATTTTAATGGACATTCCAAAAGTTCTCATGTATACACTGAGGAACAGACATTTTACATTGAATGTAATTCTACTGAATTGTACACTTAAAGTGATCAAATTGGCAACTTTTGGGCTGGAGAGATAGCTCAGTGGAATAATTGCTTGCCTAACAAGCGCAAGGTCCTGAGTTCAATCCCTGGTACCACCAAAAAAAAAAACCGAAACAAAACATAACAAATTGGCAACTTTGTTATGGAATCACACAAAAAAATAATTTTTTAAAATATTCATCCATCTTATAAACATTTATTAAAAAGTAACATTCATAAAAGGCATTTTATCTAAGAAGATATGCTGTCTGTTAGAAAATCAGGAATTAGGTGTGAACTACTAATTCACAAAATTAGAAAATTTAATTGCATAAACATAGAAAAACAAATTCAGCTTTTCCTCATATTCAAAAAAATAGAAATTAGAATAGAAGCATTTTTCATTATCAAATTATTTTATATATAGGCCCTTTATCTTTTTCTGGTTGGTATTGACCTTTCTGTAGGGCACTTTGACAGCATATGCCATGTACCTTTAAATTTGCACTATACTTTAGAAATATATGTCTTTAAATACACATGATTTTGTGTTTAAGTAATTTTTCCACAAAGGCATTATTTATTATAGTGAAAAAAGAGCTCACTTAATGTGTGATTTTTCTGTTGTCGAGGGGAATCATTAAAAATTACAATTTCAAAAAAAGCCTACAGTTTCCCCAGGCATGGTGGTGCACACATGTAATCGCGCTGTGGAGTCTGAGACAGGAGGATCGCTGCAAGTATGAGCTGTGTGATGAGGCCCTGTACCAAATAAATAAATAAATAAATAAATAAATAAATAAATAAATGATTTTTGTAAGAATTATAGTTTCCACCCAGCACTCAGAGTGAGGCAAGAGTTAAAGCCAGCCTGGACTATATAGTGAATGCAAGGCCAACCTGAACTGTATATAGTAAGATCCTGTCCCACACACACAAAAGGAAAGTTTCCAAGGTACATGAAGAGCTATGGGCAAGTATTTATTCATGTAGTGGCTTTATATTAACAGAAAGTGGAAAGAGAGATAATTTAGGTTTACTTTGAAGGGATCTGAAGAGACTGAAAAAGAGAAGGAAAGTAGTTCAAAGAGAAAAAGTTATAGAAGAAACTAAGGACGTTTAAAAGCTGCAAATAGATTTTAGTATCTATATGGCAGGTAGTAAATATTGTTTCATTTGGGGGCCATGTAAATGATGAAAATAGTTTGGAGACAGCATCTCAGAACCAGATAAATATATTACATAGGAACCCTTTCACTTTCATTGTCTTAGGCCATTTAGAATAGGAAGAGAGGACAGGATACAGGTGGAGGGAACAGGGACGATAGAGTGAGAGGAAAAGTGCATCATAAACTATGAGGCTATTAGTCTTTGGGGTTAACCTTTAAAGAAAATAAGAGGAAGTGTAGTAACAGCTAATCATATACATTTCTTAGTATCTTTCTTTTCTCCTCTGGGCTGGAGTTATTTATAATAGTATGTTCAGCTGGTTATTGAACATAATTCATTTGTATTATTACAGATGATTATGGTTTTTGAAAGTAGCAGGCTTACTCTTTAATAAATATATTCTTATATTTAAGGGAGGAAAAGACTGAACAATTACTGGACTGTAAACAAGAACTTGAGCAAATGGAAATAGAACTAAAAAGACTGCAGCAAGAGGTTTGTACTTGTAACTTATAATACAAGCCCACCGAGTAATTGGAAGTTGATTTTTTTTCTTTGTAATGCATAACCTCAACTTTAGTACTTTATGTAAATAATTGAGGTAATTAAAACCTAAAGAAATTGATGACTTTTTCAGTGTTTTTTTTTTTTTTTTTTTAATCAAAAATGACAGAGCTGGGGCTGGGGAGATGGCTCAGTGGAATAAGCGCTTCTCTGGCACAAAGGCCTGAGTTCAATCCCTGGTTCCACCAAAATATTTTAAAAGATGACAGAGCCAAAACTAGAAAATCTTAGGACTTTACATTCTGCTGTTTAGAATATACTGTGATTCAAAAGAACCTCTGGGAACTGGGGCAGTTCCAAATCTCTTGTTGTGTGCTTAGTTTCTTTGGACTTGAAAGCTACAAAGTATGAATTGTGCTGTTACATGTATCTTCCTCTGTCTCTGTTCTTGGGTGTTGAGAATTACATATGACTGAATGCTTTTTAGGATTTAGCCTTTTCCTATTTAATAAGGTCAAAACTTTATACCTTAGAAAGTAATTTTTAATTTTACTTAAAACATATTTTTCATTTTGAACTAAGATTATTTAAGAGTTTATTTATTTTAGGGCCCAGGGATGTATATAGCTCAGCAGCATAACACCTGCCTGGCAAATGTAAGGTCCTGGGTTCAATTCCTGGTACCAAAAAAAAAAAAAAATTCACTTCTTTTAATCACTGTTAAGGGCTGGCCAAATAGCTCAGCAGATTAAAGCACCATGGGGTTCAATCCTTGGGCCAGCCCTGCCCCCAGGGGATGCTGAGACCACAATTGAGACTGGGTGTGGTGGCATGCACCTATAATCCCAGCTCCTGGGAGGCTATAACAAAGCAGATCACTATAAGTCTGATCTAGTAGTGAGACCCTGAACACCCCCAGTAGAACCTTCCCTAAAATACAAAAAAAAAAAAAAATCACTTGTTTTCATTTCAGAATAGTTCATGTGCGTTTTAACCCATAGATAATAGAGTAAATCTAGAAAATCATTTCTTCCCTTTTATTTACCTTATATGCTGTTTTTAAGGTAGAGAATACTCCATTTGCATTGTCATAAACTGGGACCTTTCCAGATAAATGAGGCTGGATATCTTAGTTTTTTTGTTTTTCACATATATCACTACATTTTATTCTTTTTTTAAAAAATAGTTTTATTGAGAAGCAAATAGTTTCAAAGCCAACTGATAGGACAGTTTCAATAATTAATACATTGCATATTGTTTTCTTCTCTGGATATCTTTGTTTTTATTTGTATAAATGCAGTGGCCGCTAGTCCACTTCAATCACAATGGGAGTTTTCTGGTATGTTTCTGCTATAAAGAAATAGTTCTCCAGAACAAAAGAATAAAATTAAGGGGGAAAAAAGTGTTACTATTACTTTTTTGCAAATCCATTTTGCAGATGCTTAATATCTGGCATAACAAAAAAAACACCTAGATTTTCGTATCTGCTTATGCACTCCATTTTAAAGATGTCACAACATGCTGTCTCTGGAAAACCAGAGCACCATCCTGAGAGAATAAGAGTAAGAAAGACAAATAATGTCTTACTGTTTATTATAAAAAAAAATAGTTTAGACTTCATGAACTCCCCCAAAAGGTTCAGGGACCCTCTTATCTTTCAGAGGCCCTGGCTCATATTTTACAAACTTCTGTTCTAAAGAATTATAAGGCTTTTAACCTTTTGACGGTTATCTTAGTTACTGTCTTGCTGCTGAGAAAAATACCTGACAACCAGAGTTAGAGGAGGAAAGTTATTTCAGTCTGTAGAGGTTTCATTTGGCTGAAACCAACCTTAGCTGGCTCCAAGGCAGGGTGTGTGGCAGAGAGGCATCACATCTCCTCATACTGTGGCAAAGCAGGCAAGAGGCAGTGAGCAGCACGCACCCAGTAGCAAGCCTGCCTTTCCCCTCATATTCCATCCAGGGTATAAACCTATTGGTTAGTGCCACTCACATCCAGGGAGCAAGCCTTCCATTATGCACCTCCAGAACTATGCTAAACCTGTTTAATTATCCCAGCATCACACACCTAGAACCAAACACCTCTAAAAAGCCCCACTTCTCAGGACAGGAGGCTTTGGGGAATATTAAATAGAAGCTATGACAAAAGTCAAGAGTAGTGTGAGAGATGTAAACTGTTCCTATTAAGGAGTGATACCTGACCCACACCCTCCATAGTCTCACATGGCATTGAAAAATGAAGGGCACTATTCACTGTGCTTGAAATCATTGAAAAAGCATTCAGCAAGATTTTGCTAACATACCAAGTGATCTGCTTTAGAAATGGAGTTTGCTTTGTCTGTATTTTTCCTGTCCTTTAATGCTATCTTTTTTATCTTTAATTAGTTAACTTAATTTTAAATATCTTTAATTTTTGTATTCCTGCTAATGAACATTATATAAAAACTTGCATATAACCTAAATGTATGTTTAAAATTATTTTATTTTTTGGTTTAAGAATAAAAGTTTTATGTATTCCTAACAATAATTAATATATATGGTTATCTTTTTAGTGGTTACTCAGAATATAAAATATGGAATTAAAAACTCCTCCAAATGATATTAGCACAAACTTTTTCTTTCAGTGAACTAAGAGAAACTAGTAGTATAGCTATCTTGTATTTTTTCCCCTTTCTTTCTTTCCTTTTTCCCCCTCTCACACTAATTTCTCTTTCCTTTTGAATAATTTTCTTCCTGCTTCACAGTATCTATTGTACATTTTGGAACTTACTTATCTTTCAGTTTCTCACACCAGGGAGATAATATGATGTTTCCACATTTGATGTAGTCTGATGGATTTCACTACTAAGTATGATTTCAGGTCATATCCATTTACCTATACACATCTCAAGTTTATCCTTTATTATGGCTAAGTACTACTCCATTATATTAAAAACCCCACATCTTTATTATCCATTCCTCAGTTAGTGGACATTTGGGTTGTTCCAAGATTTAGCTATTATAAGTGGTGCTGTGATAAACATGGGTGTACATTTATCAGTCCGTTATGATTTTTTAATTGTTTCAGAAGAGACCCAGAACAGTTGAGTTGAATTGGACCTCTAAGAATCCTCACATGGATTTCCACAGTGCTTGCACCAGTCTGCACTCCCAGTCAGCAGTAGAGAAGCGCTTCTTTTCCCTGTAGGCCTGCCACCATTTGTTACTGGCTGATTTCTTGATGGTAGCCATTTTTTCCAGGGTGACATGGAACCTCAATGTTGTCTTGATTTTCATCTCTTGAATGATGAATGATTCCAAATATCTTTTCATATACTTATTTGCTATTTCTGTTGCTTCATCTGAAAACTGTCTCTATTTCAGATTCCTATTTTTGGACTGTCTTTAAGTTTAGGGGGGTCTCATTTCTTTCAATTCTTTATATGTTCAGGATATGTCCTTTACCAAAGGACAACTGGCTAAATTTTTTTCCCACTCTGTTGGTGATTTATTTTGTTGTGCAAAATCTTTTTAATAAGATGAGATCCCAATTTTTGATTCTTCAAGGTATTTCCCATGGACTCTCTGTTTACCCTTATGTCTTTACAATTTCTACTATTTTCTCTGCTTTAGTGTTTTGATATTTTGATCTTTGATCCATTTTGACAGTAGTGCATGGTGATACACATGGGCCTAGCTTTATTTTTCAGGATATGGAAAGCCATTTTTCCCATCACCATTTATTTATTCATTAACTATTTATTTGTTTTTGAGACAGGGTCTCACACTGTAGTATAGCCAGCCTGACCTTGAACTAATTCACTGAGGTTCTCTTGACTCAGCCTCGTTAGTGCTGGGATTACAGGCATGTACTACCACACTGAGCATTCCATCACAATTTATTAAAGAAGGTATCTTCCAGTGAATATGTTTGCCCCTTTGTCAAAGATGGCTAAGTATGTTTGGAATTGTGTTTGCATCTTCTAACCTGTTCCACTGATCCTCAGGTCTGTTTTTGTTTGTTTGTTTCTTTCTTTCTTTCTTTTGCCAGTACCATGCTGATTTTGTCATAGTAGCTTTGTAGTAAAATTTTCAATGAGGGATTGTGATGCCCTCTACCTTTGTCTTTGTTGCCCAGTATTGCTTTTAAAACTATTCTAGGTCTGCTCTAGTTCCAAATGAATTTTAGGATTGTTTTCTCTAATCTCTGTGAGATATGCTGTTGGAATTTTGATTGAGATTGCAATAAATCTGTATAACAGTTTTGAAAGTATGACCATTTTCACCATGTTGGTTGTTCCTGTCCATGAGCAAGGGATTTTCTTCCATTTTTCTGATATCCTCTTCAATCTTTTTTCAGAGTAATGTGATTTTTCAATGTATAGATCCTTTACTTCCTTTGTTAGATTGTTTCCTTAGTATTTCTTCCTTGGTGGATGCTGTTGAAAAAAGTATAGTTTCCCTAATTTCTCTCTCAGTGAATTTGTTGTTTGTGTACAGGAATGCTATTGATTTTTGTATGCTGTCTTTATATCCAACTATACTACTGAATTTGGTTGTTAAGCCTGAAGGTCTTTTGCTGAAGTTTTTAGAGTCTTCTATGTAGAATATCATGTCATTCACAAATACCAATAATTAGCTTCTTCTTTTCCCATCTTACTGCTTTTATTTCTTTCTCTTGTCTAATTGCTCTGGCTAATGTTTCCAGAACTGTCTTAAGTAGTGGTGATAGTGGACATCCTGATTTTAGAGTGAAAGCTTTTACTTTTTGCCCATTTACTATGATGTTGCCTGTTATATGTTGTTAGTATAAATTTCTATTTTTTTAAAAAAACAACTTGTAGAATTTATATATCATAAAATTTCCCTTTCTATGATACTTAATGCATTTTAAGTAAATGTATTAAGCTGTACAACTACGAAATGAATAATTGAAAATAGAAAGTAATATTAAGAACATTATTATTTGTATTTAGAACATGAACTTGCTTTCGGATGCTCGTTCTGCTAGAATGTACCGGGATGAATTAGATGTGCTTCGAGAGAAGGCAATCAGAGTTGATAAACTTGAAAGTGAAGTCAGCAGATATAAAGAAAGACTGCATGATATTGAATTTTATAAGGCAAGAGTTGAGGTATGTTGTATAATGAACCTTTCACAATATTTTTTTTCTTGAAGGTGAATTTTTAAAATATATTTGAAATGAACTTAATAATGTTGAATATTACAGTTATTACTGACACTTTTACAAAGGTATTTTTGGGCTTTTATTTATTTTTATTTAATTCTTTGGGAATCTTAATTTTAACTAGCATCATAGGTAGAGCAGACTTTTGAAGTCTTTCCTATAAATCCAAAATACTTGTCTCTACTAATGTCAGACTTGTTCTCAAAAGTGAAAGCAAAACATCTCTGATGGCTTTTAATTGAAATTGCTAAATTAGGTTTCACACAGGCTTTTTATATGCAAATGAAGATAAAACCAACTATTCTTGATATTTGCAATTAGTGTTGCATGAAGTTCATGTGACAAAAAATTTCACAGTCCTTCCATTTGTTTTTTCCTTTCTCATATAACTTCCTTTTTTCCTATAAACAGATTTTGGTCAGTTTCAGTATGTGAATAAGAGGATGCAAAATTTAAAAACAAAAACATAAGAAAATAGAACGTTTTAGCCTGAAAGTTATCAGTAAAAGCACTCAATAAATAAATAAATATACATTGCCAGTTATTCAGATGTATTTATACATGGCATTAGTAAGGGATCCCCAGAAACCCCACTGTTTTGTATTTCTCTTGACTTGGTTAACCACAGATATGTATAATTTAGCTAAAGGAAATTGCAAATACTTTCAAGTCATATGTAGGGGTTTTTAAGTATTTTCTCAATATTTTCATGTAAAATTTTTATTGATGGAAATCTTGGTTTATTTTAGTCTTCGTTTTTACTGTAAAAGCCTAAAACCCTTCATTTTCAGCTTTCCTTAGTGATGGAAATAGACTTACACATTTTTCTTTGAGAAATTGAGAAAAATGTCTAAGTCTATTTCCATCACTAAGGAAAGCTCTCATTCTATAGAGATATGTCTTAAATATATGGACAACTCCTTGTACTTTGGCCCTTATAGTTGTGACTACGTATTCAAATATATTGCATATTTTTTGTGAAATTATAGTAGTATTACTCATTGTACAGTAAGAATTCAATATTTTATTGATAATACCTTAAAATTTGGGGGGAAATGAAGGCAAAATGTGTATTTCTGTTACTCAGTAGCTTTACTTTTACATAAACCTACTGTACAGATGGTGTAATGCTTTAGTTTACAATAATTTCTGTGTTCTAAATCTTTAAAAACTTAAAAGGATCTAGTACATTTGTGATAAAACATATTCAAAATGCTTTTAGGAATTAAAAGAAGACAATCAAGTTTTATTAGAAACAAAAACCATGTTGGAAGACCAACTTGAGGGAACTCGAGCTCGTTCTGATAAATTACATGAGTTAGAAAAAGAGAATTTACAACTAAAGGCAAAACTGCATGATATGGAAATGGTAAGTTTTAAAGGATAAATTACATTGCCTCTCAAGAAATGTTCTCAGGTTTGGCTGGCTTCTTTGTAATGGTAGAGATAGCTAAGGTCCTTGAGGCTTTGGCAGAGGAGAGATAGCTGTATAAATTAGATACTTGCAGCTATATATAAGTACAACTGCACTATATGAATAAGTAGTAGAAATTTATGCTTTGGTTGTAGATGAGTCTTGTTAATTTTGTTGCCTACTTTTCAAACCTCCAGTAAAATATTGTGTAAGAACATCTTTTAAAATATAAAAAACTATTGGCTTAAATTTAAAATGCAATCAGAATTCTTGGTCAAATTCATAGTTAATGTTCTGACAGTAATAAAGTATTTTCACATTGTCCTACAAGATCATTTTAAAAGGATGTGTGGCACCCGATAATGACTAGGAATAACAACTTCTAGTTGTGAAAACTTTAAGAAACTCAAAATTTATCCTCATTCAGTTTCTAATATAGTTGGAATGATAAAAATGGTGACTTGATATTGTACTATTTCTTAGTTTTCTGTTCTCTCCCATCTCCCTGCCAATAAAAAAAAGGAACGAGATATGGATAGAAAAAAGATAGAAGAATTAATGGAAGAAAATATGACTTTGGAAATGGCACAGAAGCAAAGTATGGATGAGTCATTACATCTTGGCTGGGAACTAGAGCAGATATCTAGAACTAGCGAACTTTCTGAAGGTATTCCTAATTTTGTTGTATTTAAATATGAATGAATAAATGAAGTTGTAGTTATACTTATACTTCTTAATATGCTAGTTCTTTATTTTTCACAGTTGGAGATAGCTCAGAACACCAGGTATCTCCGTAAATCAGATCTTACCCAGCAGCATATTCTTTGAGATCTGGTTCTTAGCTTTGTGTGTCTTATAGTTCAGTTTTATAATGCAGTAACAAATTTAATTGATTTGTACTATTTCATGCTTGTATCACAAGTTGATGGAATACCAGTTTATTTCTTTTACAAAATATAGCCATCTGTGACCAGGTGTGATGGTGCTTATGTGTAGTCCTAGTACTCAGGAGGCTGAGGCAGGAGGATTGCTGTTTGTTTGAGGCTGATCCAGGTTACATAGTGAGGTTAAGACTGTTGCTCTTAAGTACATAGCAAGACTGTCTCAAAAAAAAAAAAACAAAGGAATTTAAAGAAAAGAGAAAAAAAAGAAATGTAGCTACCTAATAAACTGTCATTTTAGTTGATCATCTTGTTTTTTGAATATAGACAAATCAAAATAGAAAGTTAAAACACAGAGGGAAGATTGTAATACAGATAGGAAATTAAGGATCTTATGACTTCGGTCGTAATATATATACAATCACAGTTACAGGATTATACTTTCCAGTCAGTTCATATTGTAGATAATAAAACCTTATCAGATAAATTTTTAACAACTCTTTTTATTCCTAGGCTCTATCTTGATTTGTTCTCTTTCTTAAAACGATGTAATTATATATAATAGAGTTATTTTAGTTATTGCTTTGGTGTTATATATGCTGATATACTTTTGAATTTACTTACATTACACATATTCAAAGTAGACTAGCTCCATAATTGCTCATTTTATTCTACCTCCATGCATTTAGCAGATATGTACTAAACACCTACCAAGTATAAAACACTATACCAGACCCTGAGGACATAGTATTAAAGTAGATATAGTCTCTGAGAAAGTTCATATTTTGTTGCTTATAGAATAATTACTTGTATGGATAACTTATCCTGCCTATCTGTACTCATTATCTATTAAGTTATTCCTGATTTCACACTTTAGAACCTATTCCAAATTCTATGCCCCATTTACTAACTACATAATGCATGATAATATTCCAGCAGTCAACCCTTGGAGATGTGATACATAAAATATTTGTGTATCTTTTTTATTCTTGTGAAATGATTTATGAAGAAAGTAACTCAGACTTAAATGTTTTCTACTATTAAAATAAATTTATAGTTAAAAGTCCTCACTTAAGTGGGGACCAAATATTAAGTACCTTCTATAGTTGTGAGAATTAAATTTGTTGGTATTTTTGAAGTACCGGATTAGTGTCTACTAAATTTGAGTGAGCACTCAAATGTTAACATTATTATTATTATACCAGTTTTATAATTATAAATCAGAATGTTTATCTTATATGGGATAGCTGTTTTAAATTATACAAGGGAGTTTCTTTCTAGAAATTCTGTAGACTATACAAAAACAAAAAGGAAGAAATAAAAGTCAGCAATACTTACTTAAAAATTATTTTATTTTAAACAGAAAAAGTTGAAAAAGTAACAAAAGTTTCAAAACAAGCTAGTAGGAAAGTATAATCTCCTTATATTTTATATTTCAAAAACTTTGTTTCAAAACATTTCTACAAATGCATAGTAAACATTATAATGTTAATATATATATCTAAAATATATAAAATTCAGGCTCCTTTACCACCAAAAATTGAAATGTCACATATTGCTAAAATTATGTCAGAAAGGCTGACCAGATAGCTCCGTGGACAAAGCACCTGCTTACGCAGGCACAGGGACTGGGGTTCGATCCCAGGGTGCTGTGCTGGTTCCACCCCCTGGTTGTGCTGAAACAGTCAATGTGTCTGTCTAGGCATGGTAGTGTGCGCCTAAAGTCCAGTGCATGGGAGGCTGAAAAACAGGAGGATCACTATGAATCCAATCTGTGTAGTGAGACCATGTAGACCCTGTACTAAATACTTTTTTTTTTTTAAATGGGTCTGGGGAGATAGCTTGGTGACATAAATGCTTGCCTTGTGAACTCAAGCTTCTGAGTTCATTCCCCACATGCTATGCATGCCCACAACCCAGGGCATGCCATGCTGCCCTAAAACCGGGCATGGTGGCATGCACCTGTAATTAATCACATTACTGGGGAGGCTGAGATAAGGAGCAGTACTATGAGTCCAAACTACATAGCAAGACCCTGTATCAATTAAAACAAAAACAGTAAAACAAAATTTCAGAAACATTTTTAATGTTTCATGTGAATTGGGGGCCAGGGGGATGGCTCAGTGCAATAAGCACTTCCCTGGCAAGCTCAAGGGCCTGCGTTCAGTCCCCGGTTTCACCAAATAAACAGTATACAAAAAATATTTCATGTGAATTAAGTCTCTCTAAAGCAGTCATAATGTTGAAAGTATTAATGTTATTTGAAATCATGACTATAAATCTTGAATGAGAATTGATTAAACTACATCAAAAAGAAACAAAAATCTAAAGAAACCACTAAAGAATTAAAGAAATTTAGTAATAAAAAGTCTCTATCAAAGAAAAGCCCAGGGTCTGATAGCTTCACTGATAAAATGAACTAATACCAGTCACTTTTAAAGTTTTCCAGTAAATTTAAGGAGGTAGAAAAGCTTCCAGACTCATTTTACAAGGTTGGCATCACCTTGGTACTTTAGAGCCAGCCAAGAATACTACAACAAAACAAAACTGCAGACCAGTTTCCTGATAAACATAATAAAAAATCTCAACAAACTATTAGCAAACCAAATTTAATAGCCTGTTATAAAGATCATTCATCATCATTCAGACATTTTACCCTGATATGCAGTGATGGTTAAGTATACACTAATCAGTGAATATGATGCACCAGAATAAAGAACAAAAACTTGTTATCATCTTACTAGATTATAACAGGCATTTGACAAAATTCAACTTCCTTTCATGATAAAAACTCTCAGCAAAGTAGATATGGGAACAAAGTACCTCAATATACAGGCAGAGAAATACATCACAATCTCTCTTATATAATGCGATCTTCAAAAGTCTGGAGGTAACCAAAGACTAGAAGATGAGATTGGAATATGCTGAGCAAAGGACACACTTTTTTTCTGTTTTGCTACTGAGGATCGAACTCAGGACCTTATGCTTGCAAGCAGGCGTTTACACCCTGAGCTATCTCCCCAGCCTAGGACACACAATTTTGATTAGCTAGAAATAAGTTCAAGCTAGGCATAGTGGCTCATGCCTATAATCTCAGCATTTGGGAGGCTGAGGTAACAGGATGCCTTTCAGTTTGAGGCCAGCCTGGGCTACATAGTCAACTAAAGACCAAACTGAATTACGCAAAACAACAACAGCAACAAAAATAAGTTCAAGAGATGTATTGTATGTCAATGGTGAGTATAGTTAATAAGAATCTTTTATATACCTAATAGATACTAAGAAAGTAAAAGATCTTTTCATCATGAAAAATAAGTATATAAGAAAAGTTATATGTCCCACAGCTGTATCTATACTTCACAATGTATAGATACATTAAAACACCAGGTTATATATCAGAAATATATGCAGATAGCATTTTTAAATGCTTTAAATGAAAGTGTATGTTCAAGGTTAATATATAAATCCAATTATGGTGGTGCTCGCTTGTTATCCCATTTGTTTAGGAGGCTGTGATGGGATAATCTCAAATTCAAGGCTAGTTAGGGCAACATGTTGAGATGTTGAGACCTGATATAAACAAAGCAAAAATAAAGTTTAATACAGAGAATTTCTGTAAGTTTTTGTTACATTCTTAAGTTACAACTAGAAAAATAATAATAATAATTTCACTCCTAGAATCAAACCAGTATATGTACTTTGAATAAACACAATCTAGTGTTAACATTTACATGTTTTTAATGCGATAAATGAGCTTGTTTTTTGTTAGAGTGTCTAAGTCAAGTTGAATTCACAATAATGCTGCATTCGGGAAATATGCATATTGAGATTGTCTTTATGCTATGTTTTAACACCATTTACAAGAGAAGCAGATTTACAGAGATGTGATGATGGTGATGAAGATGGTGGGGAAAGTGATGTTAAAATAATTCCCTCATGCTTAGGTAATTCTTTTTTAAAACTTTTTTTTGTTTTGTTTGGTTTTTGTGGAACTGGGTATTGAACTCAGGCCCTTGTGCTTGCCAGGCAGGTGCTTATTCTACTGAGCTATCTCCCCAACCCCTCTTTTTTAAAAACTCTTATCTCAAATGGCAAAAAATGTTTGTTGTATTTTCAAAATATATTTTTAATACTTTAGTGGTTTCCAGTTATACAATATATCCTGTAAGTTTATAGTTAAATTTAAACCACTTTTGGCAAACTAAATATATTCTAGATCAAAACAAAACAGACTTAGGGAGCTAACAGATAATAAAAACTCAGTGAATGTACAGTAAATTTTAAGTATGGGGGCCAGGGAGATGGCCCTGGTCCCACAAAAAAAAAAAAAATAATAAATAAATAAATAAATAAATAAATAAATAAATAAATAAAGTAAAATTTAAGTATAAAATTACCACAGTGGGATTTGATGGCTATACCTGTAATTCCAGCTACTTAGAAGGCTAATGGATGAGTTCAGAGTTCAGTGTTGGCCTGAGCAACTGAGTAAGACCTGCCTCAAAGTTTAGTGAAAGATCTAGGGATGTAGCTTAATGGTGGAATGCTTGCCAAGAGTCTGAGGCCCTAGCTTCAGTTTTCACTACGTTAAAAATTTTAAAGAAGTGATATCCAAACTAAAAGGGTAGAAATAAATATTGAGGCTTTAATTTTCACTGAGATTATCTACTGTACCTCATTTAGAAGAGTATATACTGTACATGTAGAAGTATTCACTATGTGAATACATGTATGTTGAAGTATTTCAGATATACACAAAATAGAAAAGTAGACCTAGAAACACCCACCAAAAGTTTCCTCCATTTCCCTTCTTAAATCTGGAATTTCAGAATGAATTCTAGGTATCGTGTTTCATTTTTAAATCCACTTTTTAAAAGATGGGGTTGTGCTGTGTTACACATTCTACCCTTGGACTCCTGAACTCAAGTGATCTTTCTCTGCGTATTTTATTATTTTGGCATCATCAAATTATTTAAGATGGCTGCTATTATAAGGTTATTTAAAATAAATGTTTTGGGGTCACTGTAAAGCATTTATTGAAGTAGACACCAAGATTTTTTTTAATGTAATACTAAAATCTACTTACAGAACACTTTCTCTGCACTGATCTTTAGAATTAGTTCTTTATTTTCAAGAGAATGACCACTATTCTTCCTCAGCCTGGGTTTTCATTTTTGAAGGTTTGGTGTAAGATAATGTTCATAATTCTTTTGGGATCACATGATAACCCTGTAGGATTCCAGGGTAGTACCTAAATTTCTGAAAGTAGCCTAATACTGGTTTAGTGCAATGTAACTAATTAATTTAGTTAATTTCTCATGAAACCAGAACTGGAACACTGTTTATTGGCTCTTCCGGCTCAATTTTTTGGGTTTTGTTTGTTTGTTTTTGTTTTTGTTTTGTCTTTGTATTTTAGGGAAGGGTCCACAGGTTGTTAAGGGTCTCACTACTAATCAGACTCATAGTGATCCCCCTGTTTACAGCCTCCCAAGACCTAGGATTACAGGCATGCACTACCACACCCAATCTCAGTGTGCCCTGGGGGTGGGGCAGCATGACAGGCCTGGGTATTGAACCCCTGGCCCCTGAGCTTGCTTGCAGGCACTTTAATATGCTGAGCTATTTGGCTGGCCCTCAGTTCTGTATATTAAAAACTCATTTTTTCCTTAAAATTGTATCCTCTAAGATAATTACTAATTTTTTTTTATGAAGATGAGGTGTACATTAACACTAACACTCAAATTTTTTAAATAGTAAATGGTTTCATCAATAGCATGTTTTCAATATTACAGCACCACAGAAATCCTTGGGCCATGAGGTAAATGAGCTGACATCAAGTAGGTTGTTGAAATTGGAGATGGAGAACCAGAGTTTGACAAAAACTGTAGAAGAGCTTCGGAGTACTATGGATTCTGCAGAAGGCAATACTTCCAAAATTCTAAAACTTGAAAAAGAAAATCAAAGACTAAATAAAAAGGTAAATAAAAGTGTAATGTTTCCTCTTATTAATATATACATGAGCATAATTAGCACATTTACTCTACTTATATATACTTGAAATTTTCTGTAAGTTTAAACAACATTAAAGATACATACAAGGGGAAAGATAATGTGCCTTTAACACATGAGGTTATGAGGAACATTCCAGATCCAAATTGTAACATCTTTTCTTGATTTGTTAAAATTATGTACCATGAATGATATATGGTAATATCATCAGTGGTTAGGCATGTTTTAGTTTGTAAATACTAGTCCATATTATTGATATTACATCTTTAATGTGTATCAAATTTACATTTAAAATAGAAATATTGGGCCAGCCAAATAGCTCAGCGAATTAAAGCACCTGCAAGCAGGCACAGGGGCCAGGAGTTTGATCCCCAGGCCTGCTGTGCCTGCCCCGCCCCCATGATGCACTGAGATGACAATTGAGACTGGGTGTGGTGGCACATGCCTCTAATCCCAGCTCTTAGGAGGCTGTAAACAGGCAGATCACTAGGAGTCCAATCTAGTAGTGAGACCCTGAACACCCTGTAGACCCTTCCCTAAAATACAAAATAAATAAATAAATAAATAAACAAACAAACAAAATAGAAGTGCTTGTTGTAGTTTTGTTCATTTTTCTGTCTTATTCTTCCTTTTTTCTTTGGTTTTTAAACCAAATTCCTTTGTACTTCCTCATTGACTTGTATCACAGTATCTAATCTTTTCCTTCATGCTTTTTATATTGTCTTCCTCTTATTCATTAAAATTCCATGGTTATAATTAAAATTTTACATTATAAATCCACTTAGTCTAAAAGAATCAGTAAGATTTCTGTAGTACTCATATAGTACATTATTAGCATTTATTATTTAGATATGTCTGTTTAAAAATAGAAATCTGCCTTTGTTTAAAGATAGAAAGCATGAAGAGAATAAGAAATGTATGTCTACATACTTGATACAACTACTGAAATTAGAATGCAGGAACACCTAATTTTTATACTAAACTGTTAAAATTTTACTATTTGGATATTAAAATTGCCTTCTATTGTATATTCAGTGATTATCTTTTGATTTGGATGTTTCCTGTATTATAAAATATTTAATATGTTGTTTTGTGATTTAATTTTCTCTAGGTTGAAATTCTTGAAAATGAGATTATTCAAGAAAAGCAAAGTCTTCAGAATTGTCAGAATTTAAGCAAGGATCTAATGAAGGAGAAAGCACAGCTTGAAAAAACAATTGAAACACTTAGAGAAAATTCAGAAAGACAGGTTCATAAATTTCTTTTTTAAGCAAAATTTTAAAATGTATTAACAAGTTATCTTAAATTATGCAAATAATATTCATATAACATTAAAAGAAAATATCTTAGAATTCTTTTTTTTTCCATTTATTTTTATTTTATTGAAATACAAATGTCATTCAGACAGTTTCAAAACACCATAACCATACAGAGTCAATGAATTAATACATTGCAAACTGTTTCCATAACGTTTTGGTATTGTACAAGGTGCATACATGATATTATATTTACAGGTTTTTTTATAGCTGAATTATATCAAAGATTCAATAATTATTTACCTAGTGGATGACCATAGCACTAAAAGCCAACATAATTCTTTAGAATATAAAGTAAATATGGTAGTTCCTCATAGTATCAATCACAGTCCCAAATTTTTTAATGGAAAATGCCAGAAATGAACAGTTTATAAGTTTTAAATTGTGTGTCAGGAGGTGTGGTGTTATCTTGTGGCCTATTTTACTTCATCCTGTCTGGGATGTGAATCATCCTTTCCAGAGTATTCATGCTTTACATACTACTTTCCCTGTTGTTTACTGTTCTTAGCAACTGTCATAGTGTCACAGTGCATACTTTTTTTTTTTTTTTTTTTTTTTTTAATGGAATCAGGGATTGAACTCAGGCCTGGAAGTGCTTATTCTATTGAGCCATCTCCTCGGCCCTCAGTGCATACTTTCAAGTTACCCTTATTTTACTTAATAGTGGCCCCAACTTTTCAGAGCAGTGATGCTAGCAATTCAGGTATCTTAAAGAAAAGCTAATAAATGCTTCTTTTTAGTGAAAAGTTCTTGACTGAATAAGAAAAAATATGCTGAGGTTACTAAACTTTACAGTAAACTATTGTTAATCACTTGTTATACCTAATTTATAACTCAAACTTTTGTAGGTCTGTAGAGGGCAAAACAGGAGTATATTCATGGTTCAGTACAATGCCATTTTAGGGGTTTGATCCCTGGCACCACATGCCATGCTGGCCCCGCTCCCACCTCCACTCCTGAGTATGCTGAGTTGGCTCACGACCTGGTGTGGTAGCATGCACCACTGGAGGAGGCTGAAACAGGAGGATCACTATGGCTCTGATCTGCATAGTGAAACCCCTTACCAAACACATAAAGAAAAAATTGTTTTATGCAAACACTGGGGATCTTGGGATTTATTCCCATGAACAAAGAGAACCTGGTATTTAAATTGGTACCACTCTGGAGATCAAACTCAGGACCTCATGCTTGTCAGACAGGCACAGTGCCCAGAGCTATATCCCCAGCTGTACTTCATTTTCTATATCCAGTGTATTTTAGGAAAGATGGAGCAACATCTTAGAAAGTTTTAAATTGCCAGTATATTTAGTAATAATCTAGGACAAAATTCTGCAGTACCTGTGCTTTTAAGAAGTATCTGTGAATCAGGATTACAGGTTTTAAAGTCCTTCCTGAATGGATTTTGAGACAGCTGCAGTTGTACCCTGTGAAAGAGAAAGAAGTTTGGTGGTAGCAGATACTATGAGATTTCAACTCTTCATTGATCATTCATATATTTGAGGAAACCGAGAACTGGATAGATCAAATGACTTACCATTTTGAAATTTCATATATATATATATATATATATATATATATATATATATATATATATATATGAAATATATATATATTGGCCCTAATCCTCAGTCTACCAACAAAAATGTACATTTCTATATAGAACAAAAAAAGTAATCTTTATTGTTTACCTGTTTCTAATATTAGGCCATGCTAGTGTTGTAACAAACTGAATGAATTTGTTATCAAATATTCCACAAAAATGTACTAAGTGATTTTAGTATTCCTAATTAGAATTCTTTTTTAGGAATGAATATATTTACATTCACACACATATGTACATATTTAATAAGAACTTACTTGTATAAATATTACAAAAACTTAGCCAGTCTGATGACATTCACTATTTCAGCGCTTGGGAAGCTAAGGTAGGAATATCAAGGTCAAGGGCAGCCTGGGCTACATAGGGCGACCCTGATTCAAAAGAAAAAAGAAATGCCAGAAGTAATCCTTAGTCTTTAAGGATTTTTGTGTATGTTTTTGATCTATATATATGAATATAAAGCATATTAACTATAAACCTAAAGATCGATCAGTAGTAAATACATTTCTCTTAACTATTCCTTTAAATTCTGAGCTCCCTGAAAGACATACATTTGAATGAGCCAACAGCACATATATCTAGTGGTCTTTCAGTAAATATTTGTCAGAATTGAAAGTAATATATGCATTATAGTGCTCCTTTATGTTCTGTGCCTATTCATTTTTGAAATATAAAATGTGTAACTTGAAATACTTAGATTTTGTCATGTAGTTTAAAATTTTCTTTATTTTTTGAATTAGCTTAAAATCTTGGAACAAGAAAATGAACATCTGAATCAAACAGTATCTTCCTTGAGACAGCGCTCCCAAATAAGTGCTGAAGCAAGGGTGAAAGACATTGAAAAAGAAAACAGAATTCTACATGAATCAATCAAAGAAACAAGTAGCAAGCTAAGCAAGATTGAATTTGAAAAAAGACAAATTAGAAAAGAATTGGAACATTATAAAGAAAAAGGAGAACGAGCAGAAGAACTTGAAAATGAATTGCATCATCTTGAAAAAGAAAATGAATTACTACAGAAAAAGATAACTAATTTAAAAATTACTTGTGAAAAAATAGAGGCCCTGGAACAAGAAAATTCAGAGCTAGAAAGAGAAAATAGAAAATTAAAAAAAACATTGGATAGCTTTAAAAACCTTACTTTTCAGTTAGAATCCCTAGAAAAAGAGAATTCCCAACTTGATGAGGAAAACCTAGAACTGCGAAGGAATGTGGAATCGTTGAAGTGCGCAAGCATGAAAATGGCTCAGCTACAACTAGAAAACAAAGAACTAGAAAGTGAAAAAGAACAACTTAAAAAGGGTTTGGAGCTCATGAAAGCATCTTTCAAGAAAACAGAGCGCTTGGAAGTTAGCTACCAGGGACTAGATACAGAAAATCAAAGACTACAAAAAGCTCTGGAAAATAGCAATAAAAAAATCCAACAATTAGAGAGTGAACTACAAGACTTAGAAATGGAAAATCAGACATTGCAAAAAAACCTAGAAGAATTGAAAATATCTAGCAAAAGATTAGAACAGTTAGAAAAAGAAAATAAATCATTAGAGCAAGAGACATCACAGCTGGAAAAGGATAAGAAACAATTGGAGAAGGAAAATAAGAGACTTCGACAACAAGCAGAAATAAAAGATACCACATTAGAAGAAAATAATGTGAAGATTGGAAATTTGGAAAAAGAAAACAAAACCCTATTCAAAGAAATTGGTATATATAAAGAATCTTGTGTGCGTCTGAAGGAATTAGAGAAAGAAAATAAAGAACTTGTGAAAAGAGCAACTATTGATGTAAAAACTTTGGTTACATTACGTGAGGTAAATATAGTTACTGAAATTTATGGCAGATTCTATTTTAACGAATTTAACTCCAGATTTGTTTTACTGGACCCATCGGTAAGGAAGAACTTCCAAGTTTTCTGTTTTTCTTACTCTACTATTTTGTAAGATTTCTAGTAACAAATAGTTAGAAAATAGTATAGTTGTAAGTAGTAAGATTTTATAAAATAAAATATTTATAGTAATTAGGGTAGCTGATTAATTACTTTAGGGTTTTGTTTTTGTTTCTGGTTTGTTTTTTTTTTTTTGTACCAAGGATCAACTCAGGACCTTGTACACATTAGAATTTTGAACTTTCATTTTGAAATAAGATATTTGAAGTACTTTTATTGAATACTAAATATAATAGAAGGCTTTATAGCCACTATTTATTGAGTACTCTGTATCAGATACTTTGCTAAGGAATTGCATATCTGTTGAGCTTTTTGGTAGTATCTCCATTTTTTCATATTAGAAAACAGTATGAAAATTGTAAATTGTAGATTACATGACAAATAAACAGCAGAGTTGATTTTCTGAATTCAAATCCAGATATTCAGATGCTAGGACCCCTTAAATTTTAAGAAATGAGAGAATGCAAATTAGTTTTAATTTAAAGGTCAATACTGAACAAGTGATAGTTGCATGATCCATATATTAAGAATAATTCTGAGCCTGGTATTGTGGCCTCCATCTCTAATCTCAGCAAAACGATCTGTGAGGCAGAAGGATCTCTGAGAATTCCAAGCCAGCCTGGGCTACAAACAAGTTTAAGGCCAGCCTTAAAGTGAGACCCTGCCTCAAAAAAAGATAATTCTCAGATTTATGAGTGTTTTGTATATCATGGTTGGTGCAGATCAAAAGATGGCATGTTTGGCCTTTTATTTTAAATAGTGCATAACATCGTTTGATGATCCTTTGAAGTCAGTGGAAAAGTATCTTATTCTGGCTAAAAGTTACTTTGGGCAGTTTGAATTTCTGCTAGAAAGGCATTGAGGAGATTGAGGGGACTTTCTTGCGGTTTTTTGTTTGTTTGTTTGTTTGTTTTTATTGTTCTCTGGTCTTGCAGACATGAACAAGTTCCTTGTATCTAACTTGTAAGAACATTTAATTTTTGAAATCAGTATTCTAGCTTTTTCACCTGGAGAAAAGGACTTATGACAAAAAGTATTGTATGTAGTGTACTTTCATACTAAGAGGTGTTGAAGTTTCTTCCTACTATTAAAGTCTTGATGGAAATGTGAGTTACTTTCTCTTTAAGTTTTCAAACCTAACATGGATATTCACCAGTTTCTCTCCTTTAGTTTTTAACTTTAGAGTTAAAAAGTTTTAGCATAGGAAAGAATTGTTTTACCCCTGCTATAACTTCTTTGCTTAATTATTTTTTAATGATATAAGGGTTCATTGATAACATTTGTGTCACTCCTGGTTCAGATGATTTATATCCCTGGATGACAGCAAATAGAATCTTAGCTTTCTTAGATTTTTATGTTCTTGTCACTTAAGTGAATTGTGCATTCCTTTTAAAATAAGGATTTGGTGAGTGAAAAATTGAAGACTCAACAAATGAACAATGATCTTGAAAAATTAACTCATGAGCTTGAGAAGATAGGGTTAAATAAAGAGAGACTCTTACATGATGAGCAAAGTACTGATGACAGGTGAGTACTAGTTGGCAAACTGAAATTACTATTTTGCTCAAGTTCTTTCTGGAGAAAATATTTATGTACTAGCTACAGAAGACATTTCTTGCCTTAGAGAAAGTTCTGTAGCAAAAATAAATCTCAGACAGCTCTATCATCTATGTAAAAAAGCAAACGTTATCATGTAAATACAGTTATAAAACAGGATGTCACTATGTAGCAGATAATGACATTATAATGGCTATAATGACATTATAATGGCTATAATAAAAGAATACTGTCCTGTTAATTTGTCTTGAAACTGTCTCATTGCTATTTGTTCTTCAATAAAAATAAAGATATAAATGAAAAAGAATAAAGTATCTAACAACAAATCTCCATCTCATAAAATAAGTTATTTTTCACTTTAATCATGTGCTTAAATGCCTCAGTACTTTATTTTGTCAAAAAGTGAATTTACAAAGAAATGGAGGAAAGGTGTGAAACAAGGGAAGATGCACTGAAAAATAAAACATAAAAATAGTGTGGAAAACAGGCTTTTCAAACAAGATAACTATAATTTTAAAATGATTAATATGGATTTAAAGGTTATTTGCA
>PVKA01023708.1:0-35245 GCA_004027165.1 Ctenomys sociabilis | reverse complement strand
TCCAACTCTGACTTGTGATCTTAGGTTGTTAACCATCCAGAAGAAAAGCTGATTAGTATCCTGCAGCATATGCCATTCACTTTGCCTTATCTGACTCAATTGATTTTACTTGTTGTACATTTCCTTTTGTATTTCTGCTTTTCGCTTGTTATACTAGGGAGACTATATGATATTTACACATGTGTGTCTGGTTTATTTCTCCTTCTTCCTTTCTCTTTCCTTCCTTCCTTCCTTCCTTCCTTCCTTCCTTCCTTCCTTCCTTCTTTCCTTCCTTCCTTCCTTCTTCCTTCCCTTTTTGTTGTTTTAATTTCAAGTACTTTAGCCAGTTAAAAATTTAGTGAATTAGCTATCTATACAATACTAGTGTTGGACTGATCATTGTTTTCCAATGGGAATAATCAAAATAGCTTGTTTTTCTTTTGTACTGGTAGACATAGCTTTAAATTTCAATTTTAAATAAGGGTGTGGAAACTATACTGTGCATGAACTAAATTTTCTTCTAGAATGTAACATGTCATATGGTCATCCAGGGTTATGATCCTGCTTGCCATGGAATTGTAAATGTCTTTTGCCTTTTACATTAAAAAGTGAGAATTTGTCACACTGCAAAGAAAAGTGGTTGTCAGGGACACTTGCATCTTTGTGGACGAGTATTACCTGGGTCACTGGCACTTTCTGCTATTGTGTTTAGCAGCATGCCATCGAGCCCTTATTCTGAAAATTGCTAAGCCTTAAAACTTGCGTATGTCAGCCCCTATTCAGGCCTCTAGTGGCCTGGCTGGTCTAGTAAGTTTGATTTCTCACCCTGCAGCTTCTCTTTATGGCTGCTTGTTCTTTCTGTCTCACTTTGGGGAGCCAGTGTAGTCCCTTTTGGCACCTGATTCTGAAACCGTCCCTGAATTTCTCTTTCACAACCTCTGGAGTGGGCCTTAATCCCAAAGGCATACGCTAACTCAGTGCAGATGCCAGGGAGATTCATCCCCAGCAGGGCCACATGACCCTAGTGAGTGAGCGGCCATATGTACAGTTAACTAAAACCAAAGTCAAAACAATAAAGAGTCAAAACAATTTTCAGAGTATGCTCAGCAGTGGCCAGGTTTCCTTTTGTCAAATCTTGGGATAACTCTATAGTCGCCAGAAAGAATGGATGGCTACTCGTATTAATTCCCAGTCCTTCAAGATCTCAGTTTAGGAGCTCTATGTACATCTTTGTTCTGTACTGAAGAGTCTGTTGAACACAACTGTAGGAAAGGGAAAGTAAAATGAAAGTAGAATATCTGTTCTCAGGTAGCTTATTGTCCAGCGGAGCCTTCTGAAAGTTAAACTCTCTCCTTCAATGTTACGAATTTCACAATTTGCCTATGACCCTCTGCAGGTCACTTGGTCACCTACTCTTGTGGTCTTGTAGCACTCTGTGCTTGCCTCTGTGTTCTGATGGTTGGTTTGTCTGTCTCACTCCACCACAAAGTCTGGCATTTGTACTAGAGATCTCAGCTGGGAAGAGTCGACCATTGCTTTCTAGAGGTACTATGAGTTGGTTGCTGTCATGGGCATATTTGCATTCTAGAATTTGGTAAAGGATCCAAAACCAGGGTTGTGGTTTTGCTTGCAACTCAGTTTATCAGTACTTGAGGTTCTTGGACTCAGGAATGTGGCTTTCTTTTTTAGATTTCTGGAGCCTAACAATGCCCAGCATATGATGGATTCTTAATATATACTTGATAACTGAACAAATGAAGAGACTATACCTAGGCTCTGAAGGACTTAATGGAACAAAACCAACCAGCTGAGTCTGATACAATGAAATAAGTAGTCACAAAAGTGCAGTGATTTTAGAGGGCTCTTGAAAGGTCCCCAGTGTCCCACCGAAATGTGGCTGCTGCTGCAGTAGAAGATCCTATATTGATGCCTCTTAGAGTGCACATTTTGATTGTCATAGGCAGAAGTTCACAGGATGGAGGAGAAGAAAGAGAAGTGGATGAGGGCTAAGCCAGCGGGAGGTACAGCATTTGCCGACTAACACACTGAAATGAGTTTGAGGTATCCAATTTTTCTATTTAAGATCCACTGCTGTGCTGGAGCTTTGCAGAACTGTGAAATGGGTGAGATTTATTCCTAATCCTGTCTAATTTCCTTTCATCCTGGTGGCCCTTTCTCTGTAACCCAGAGCTTTGTACCATTCTTTGTTTACTGAAGGATCTTATCTAACCTTCAAAAATAAATAATGATCCAGTATACTCTACGTCCATCTCTCCCTCCATATTTTCTGTTATAACTGCCTTATTTTTTGGTCAATTCTTCATGTGGTCCATATTTGTTTATGACTTTGTGTATTGTTTTAACCAAGGTGCTACTGTGATTCAATGTTTTATTTCCACAAGACGACAACAAAAATTGAATCCAGCAAGGTGGTACCTCTAAGGATGGTATTTAAGGATTGTGAAAGAGGTGAGGGGAAAAAATCTAATGTGTATGTGTGTTTGGGGTACAAATAATATTCTTGGTGGAGTTCTTTAACTGTATTACATAAGCAATTACTTATACTGCCTTTAGGTGAGAAAAGTTTGATTAATGTTCAATAGAAGAGAGCAGGGATTCAACAACAAATTTTTTTTTTTTTGTTTTTTTTTGTTTTTTTTGAGACAGGGTCTCATTATGCAGTTCAGGCTGGCCTTAAGCTCACTTTGTAGCTCAGGCTGGTCTCGAACTCACAACAATCCTCCTGCCTCAGCCTCCCGAGTGCTGGGATTACAGGCCTGCGCCACCACGCCCGGCTTTCAACAACAAAATTTTGATGAAGGGAGTCGGAGTCAGGTCTTGGATAGGGAAGAGGCTCCTGCCCTGGGTCCTGGCAGGTATTGTGAGTGTGAAGGCTGGGGTGAAGTATGCCGAGGGAGGGGGCCTCTGAGAGGCATTAGGGAAGACGATAGAAGGGTCTCAGGTCTCAGAGGAAAAGCAGGGCCCAGTGCTAACTTCTCATTCTGTTTGGTCTTCTTAACACTTTTAGTTTTTTGAAAACTAATGGGGTGAGCTTCTCAGACCACCTTTCCTTATGCAGCAGAGGGCCTGTATTTATTGGTTTCACCTTTCTTGGAAGATGATCAAGTCCTAGAGAGCCTCTCCCAGTCCTGTGACCCAACCACAGCTGCCATGGAGAAGGATGCTCTACATTGACAGAAAATCCCAAAGAAACCTTACTGTGGTTTGTTAGATGTTCTGGAAAATGACTTTTGTTTCTATCCCCCTAAAAGTCAAGAGGCAAAATATTTTTATTAAATTTCTTTTATTTTTCTACATATGTGCTTCTATACCTCAGACAAGCTATGAGGAGCTGGCAAGTGGGGGAACAAGCCAGATCCTCAAAGTGTTTTGCATTGTCGATGGAGTTTAAATAAAGATTTCACCAAGGCTTCTGAAAATTGCATCTCTGCTCTTTCCTGCTGCCATCTCTAGGGAAGTGCGTGAGTCAAAGGATAGTTTGCGAAAGTGCCTGGACATTTTCTTCAGTGGGCTTAGGCTAAATCAGCAGCCTCTCTTGACCTGGTATGAATGGGGAAATGGTGGCAGTGCGTCAAGGAGGCGCTTGTGCAAATGAGTTCATCCAGAACATATTGCACCGCGCACAGGTGGAAGTTACCTTCTCTTGAAAGGTGTAAGTCAGAAGTAATAATGGTAATAATAAGACTGCACTTAACCATTTGAGCATTTACTGAGTGCTGGGTTCTCCAGGGTGAATGCTTCCTATAGATCATCTCTTTTAGTAGTTGAATACCTTTGAAATATTTACATTATAATCACCCCCATTTTACATGTAAGGAAATTGAAAGACAGAACAATGAAATAATTTGCCAGTAGTTGGCAAAAGAGATGGGATTATGAAGAGCATCTTTAGCCCGCGGTGCTAACCAGTACATTGCCCTGTCTGCTAGTAGCAGAAGGGAGGGTAAACACTAGAACAGCAGCAAACATTTATGGAGCACCTGCTGTATATGAAGTACTGTGCTAAGTCTCTTACATGCATTATTCATTTCTTTTCTTAATAACATGGCAAGGTTGGTACTATTGTGTTCTTATTTTGCAGAAGAGCCAACTAAGGCAAATGCCATAGAATTAGCACAATGGAGCTGTGGGTGGTGGCAGTTGTGAAATGTCAGCTGGCCCTGGGCCACCTGACATTTTTTGACCACCAGAGTGGCTAGCAACACTAGCAAGGGTCACATACCAATCCAGTTTTGCTTAATTGGTTTAATATGTTCTAATCACATAAAAACATGTTTCTTTTACCCACAGGGGTTATCTGGTGGTGGCCCTGGGCATGGGGACCTGTTTTTTCACAGCAATGAATGCCCATACCAGCTTTGGCAAGATTCTGCTACTCATGGCTTTGAGCCTCTCAATGCCCCACTTGCAGTTTTCCAGGCTAAGGAGGGGAAAGCCTTTTGGTGGTTGACTGTGGGTAAAGGTGGGTGGTTAATGTGATTGCTTTGTTGGTTATTATGAAGAAAAAGAGAAAGTAATTTCAGGTTTTTCTATTTCACTCTTATATCCAATATAATTCTTCATCTCTTTCAGGTGAGAAACAAGGAGCAGCAAGCAATGGAAGAGTTGCTAAAAGCAAACATTCAAGGGTACTGAGAGGTTCAGGCCTTGGACCCATGTGGCCAAGTTTACTGGCTATGTCTTTGGCATAGCAGCAGAGATGGAGGGCTGACTTCTATCTCCTGAGCTTACAGTGCTCCCCAAATTTTGTGCTATGGATATTGAGCTGATGGCTTCTCTTTACTCCTCCCAAGTCCTCGTATTCCTAAACAATGCTTAAAATGTTATGTCTTGCCTTTGACCTCCGCACTGGCTTATGAAATGAGAGAGGTCTGTGACTAAAAATCATATCATTCACTATCTGAGGCTTAGTATTTTTATTTGTGTTGCTTTGTGGGTCAGAGAGATATGCAGTGCTTGGAGCAACTTGAATTAATCAGCTTTCTCAGAGCTGGAACACAACACCCAACACCTGCCACTTAAAGGAGAAGAGATTTATTTTGGCGCATGGTTTCAGGGAACTCAGTCCACGATTGGCTGGCTGCACTGCAGAAAGCTCCTTGTGGAAGTTCCTGGGCAGGGAAAGGTGTTCTCCTCACGGCATCCACGAGGCAGGGACAGAAGGCAGGAACCAGGAACAGAATCCACCTTGCAAGGCCCCAGTGGCCCACTTCCGCTAATGAGGCCCCACCTCAGAATGTGAGGCTTTTGGGGGACATTTTAGATCTAAATCCTAACACAAGTGTAGCTCACATTTGCTTAGGCCACCTGAGTTTACATAGATCAGGGAATTCAAGTTCCTCTACTCATGCTTCCAGCTGGCTGCTGAATGATCTCCAGCCCTGTTCAGATTTCCACCACATTGTTGCTCAGGGTCTCCTCTCATGGCATTTTATTTTTCTTGTCAATATCTGTGATCTGAGGGCAGCAGGTCATTGCCAGTCCTGCATAGCCCTGCTGTCTCCCAGTGACAATCTGCACCCTCTGCAGTTTTTCTGCCCATAGGCTAGCTGTGCTGTCTCTTCTTCCTGCAGGGCCCTGCATTTTCTGGAGCTATACCCATGCCCAAGCTCCTGCAGGATCCATCTGGAACCTTCTCTAAAGGCAGGCTCTGAGACCTGCGTCCTCCGTGCTTGCTTGGGACAAAATCAAACACGGATTCTCCAATGGACCAAGCCAGACTCCAGTGAATGGCAGGAGTAGGTACTGATGAGTATGAAATTGAGAGAACAGTATTTCCAGGTCACTAAGGAGACAAGTCCATGTCAAGGAATGCACTGCTCGGCCGTTTTTAGCTCTCTGCCTTTGTGCCCCTTGTGGCATCCCTGACCAGCAGCATCTACATCACCACAGAGCTTGTTAGAGAGAGATGCAGTCTCGGGCCCCAGTCCAGACCTACTGTGTGCAGATTTGCATTTCGCTAGGTCCTGGGTGAGTAACATGCACAGTACAGCCCAAGAAGCCCTGCTCCATCCCACAAGTGCTGGGCGATGTTTCAGAAGATATGGAGACCCAGGTACCATCTCATGTTCTAAGTAAATTCAGCTATCGCTTGCTATTAACTGCCTATATATATTTTTTTCTGTTTTTACATATCACTTTCATTTAAATTCAGATTTTATTTTCGGATTTTCGACTTTTATGTGACTCCATACGGGAGCTTGGCATTGTGTATCAGCTTGAATGCTGCCTCCCTTCCATTCTTCTTGGGTTAAGAACTTTGATAATGGAAGAAACTATAGGGCTGACATTCAAGGAAAATCCACAAAATGAATTCCTTTTTATCTTCAGGCAGAGCAGCTCCAATGAATAGAGTACTGTAATAAAATCTTTTTATACGCCTGTCAGAGAAAGACAAACCTTTTCCAAAGGAAATGGATTTGAGTATTTGCAAGATATGATAAACAGCCTGACAAAAAAGGCCCCAATTTCCCTTTTAAATGTTCGGTAGGGGGAGGCTTTAACTTTCCTTGTCAGGTAAAAAAAGAATTCATTATGAAAGCCATTCTAGCTGAAATTCAGAAATGAAAACTAGACCAGATCAGAGTGGAAAGCAATGATTTAGAAATATGTTAAAGAGAGTAGTTTAATGAATAAAGTGTCAACTTCCTATAGGAGCATGAATAAATCACACATGGGCTTAACCAGTTTTGTCACCCTGACTTAGCCAGATGTAGCCGGCACATTGCATGCAGTGTAATTCTCACCAAGATTTGTATAGTAAATTGCCAATAATGATGTTAATAATGCCATTGTATCCACTTTATAACTCCTGTATTTCAGCAAATGATAGTAAAAGTAATGAAAGAAAGAGAAGAAGCTAGAGGAAGTTTGAAATGAAAATGGCCCTCATTTCAGAATTTTCTGTTCACTGATGCCCTTGAGCCCTAGACTTCATCCATCCAGGATGGACCCAAAGAACTGTTGCAAAGCCATCTGGGTCCTTGATGTTCCTGTCCAGGGTCTTGGTCCCTTGCTCTCCAAGTGCCAAACTGGGCATGTTGAAGAGTAGAAGGTGTCATGGTGCTGGAGACTAGAAGGCTGGGATCGAGTGCTGAAGTCTGTCAGCAGGGCTGGTGCTTCCTCCAGCCTGTACAGAGAATCTGTCCAAAGGCTCTCTCCTAGCTGCTGGTGTCTGCTGAGGTCCTTGGTCTCCTCTGACTCGTAGAGTCGCCTGCTCCGTCTCTGCCTTCACCTTCACATGACCTCCCTGGGTGCACATCCATGGCTCAGATTTCCTCTTTTTCTAAGGACGTTGGTCTTAGTGGACTCGGATTGCGTCTGAGGACCTTATCATCACTTGACTACATCTGCAAATTTCCAAATAAAATCTTCTAAGGTGTTTAGGGTTAGGACTTCAATGCAAGTTTTCTGGAACACAGCTGAATTATAGCACCAGGTGAGGCTGCTTTATAACAAGGTTGTTTGGTCTCTTAATATCCTCACATGTTCAAGTCAAGTGTTCAGCAACCTGTCCAGGAATAAGGTAGGGCCTCATGTAGATATTGACACTTATAAAGCATCCTTATATCCCTTTGAGACATGAATTTTATAAGATTCATATATATATATATAAAATCTGTTTTTATTTATTTATTTATAATAAATAAATACAGGGTCTCACTATGTAGCTCTGACTCATAGTTATCCTTCTGTTTCAGCTTCCCCAGCACTGGGTGTGCACCACTATGCCCATTTCAGTGTCTGGCATGGTGTGCCCAAAGTTGGGGGCCTACATGGCTTCTGATGCTGGGGACTGAACCAGTGTCCTTGAGCTTGCCAGGCAGGTGCTTAGACCACCAAGCTATCTCCCTAGCCCAAGTTTCCTTTTATAAGTGAAAAAATGGAAACACTAAGAGGTTAACAATGAATCTCACTTTCTATAGTTGCCTGTTATGTTTCCTTGTTTATTATTTGTCTCTTCAGCTGAAATTGGGGTAAGGGACCTTTGACTAATTTGCTTAATGCTTTGCATCCAGCCCTTCATTTCATTGGCCCAAATAATGGTCAGTTTGTATTTGTGGGGCAAATGCATGAATAAAGCAGCATAGGAAAGGGTGTGAGTCCTGCTTTGCAGACTCCACAGCTGGTTGCTTTGCGTCTCAGGTCCTCTCCAGTGGAAGGTGGGTGGATAATATATACATCTGTCAGGTCTCCTCCATAAAACTTCTCCTGCCAGACTCCATCCTTCTTCTTTCTTCTGTAGTGTACTGAACAACACTGTCTGCCTTGACATCTGCCTTCTGAAGATGGAAGAGCTATTGTCAGCCTTGTAGGAGAAAGAAACAACTTTTTTTTATCCTCTAGGCTCTTAAATCTTTGCAATTGTTTGTAAGGGTAACTTACTTTATTCTCACCAAACTAGAGACCAAGAAGAGATATCACTTGTGAAATACATCTGGCCTCAGTTTAGCACTATCATGTGTGGATCTGGGCCACATTTGGCATATGGGGCTCCCCCCCTCAAACAGCTTCTGGGCCCCACGCCTCATAAATGCAAATCTGCTGCAAGATGATCCCATCATCAGGGCTGTGCTGAATGGCTGAGCTTGGCACTTGAGGAATGGCCCGATTCAGGCCATGATTGCTGCCTTTTATGAGCAATGTGAAGTGGTACAAACACAATGAAAGCCAAAACACAGTGTAAGAAGGAGAAGACCAGGGCTGTACTGGGAAACCATACATTGGATCCGAAGTACTGAGAAGTCTGACTTAATGCCCACACACAGGCACGGGCCTCCTCAGCCAATAGCAAGATGCCTTGGTGTGCCTGTTCTTTGCACACCAGAGGGAAGAGCGATTCACGGGTGTGCCAAGCAGTGTTTAAGTTTCCTTACTCCTCCTTGTCCTCCTTGATGTGCTGAGTCCCTGTGGTACCTACTGACATGTTGCTGCTCAAGGTTAGCTCTTTACTAAGTAAAGAAAACCAAATGATTGAAGTCTAGCTCCTTTTCTTTTTCTCCTGCTGTTCATCTAATGGCAGCCTCAATGAGCAGGATGATGGCTGAAGGGAGCAGAAAGAAAGGGGAGAAGGCGGAGGCCTGCATAACTTCTAAGCTGAGTCCTTTGGCATAATGGAGACTCATACAAAGTCCCCTTAAAGGACACCAAGTTGGTTTTAGGTAAATTATTTTTTCCGAAATCATCTTCACCATGGAATGGAATTTTACCAAACTGGAAGGTCCTTATGATTTTCTGGTTTCACATCCTCATTTTACAGGAAGACACTAAGTCCACAAATAAAAGACTTGTCCAAGGTCACCAAAATCAGGTTCTGTGTAGCCTGCATGCTTCTTCATGCTTGAGTCCATTCAGTATATGCTATCTCCTCTCGGACCTGAGTCTTTTTCTTCCTTCTCTCTTTCTACTTCTCTTCGTCCTTTCTTCATGTCATTTTCTTTCTTGTTTTATCTTTCTTCTTCAGATACTGCTGATAGCTGTGCTCACTGTGGAGAACCCTACATTTCTGTATTTTTCACTTTGACACTGGAATCTTGTCTGGATGAGTCTAGTGGGGTCATTTCCAGTCTAGGTACCTATATTAATACCTGAGCATATTATGTCATACTATATCATAATGCCATGCCACATTATACCATATACCACAATTCCACACTATGCTATACCATATTCCACAATGCTATGTCATATTATATTATATGATAATGCCACAGCATAAATTACTATATCATCTTATCCCATCCCATCCCATCCCATCCCATCCCATCCCATCCCAAGTAAAGGTAATAACCAAGGTATGTGAAAAGTAGCTGTACTCTTACTATAGAATGGAAACATAATGAAGATTATTCAAGGGTATCATAGACTTAATTACTGATAACCATCCCGAATCCTGTCCAGCACAGTGAGACTTGTTTCCACCTGCTGACTTCCTGGAAACTTTCTGAGAAGGGTGGCCAGGAAAGCAGTTGCAGTTCTTGTGTGCTCCACGCATAATTTGCTGGTTCTCTCTCATAGGGTCTCTGGGATTCCTGTTCCAGACCACTTTCTGGGATGATAGATGGATTGGCTGGCTCTTGTTAGCTTGTATAGAGAAATTTCAATGGCCCTTTGCTCCAGTTTATTTTCAGTAGGACTCAGATTCCAGTGTTAATGGTATTTGAAGGAATCTGGTCCTCAACATGCTTTACAGAAACACTCACTTCCTCTTGGGGAAGGGTCTCTTTTCTGTAGGCCCCTACTCTCTGTCCTGAGTGGCTGTGCCTCTGCACTCTGCCCCTCTGTTTTTTCTGCATTGTGACATTGGGAAGGGGCTTCCACTCCAGGTTACCTTGTCAAAAGGGTGAGTTCTGAATTAAGCCAAGCAAAAGATGGTCTTTGTGTTGGCTTTTCAGATTTAGTTTTAAACAGAGGTGATTTTACTTCCCAGCCCATGGGCCTCTGCGAGCCTTGTCCTTGGCTGCTAAAATTCTCTATTTTATTTACAGTTCACTTTCTCACATTTGTAGTATCTTTATGAAACAGGCAAATGTACCTGATGTACCAAACACCCTCTAAAACTATGTTGTTTGCCTGGGGCAGAGGAAATGCTCATGCATGGCCGTGTAGTGTGGATTCTTCAGAGTCCTTCACCTGAGCGGGTGGGATATAAATATCTCCAAGCATTCTGTTTTCTCTTTGATGCAAAGTTCAGAAAAGGTGAGGCTGTGCTTAAAGCAAAAGTAAATGGAAACTGAGCAGAACCTTGGTGTGTGTGTGTGTCCAGGCCGGGAGAGGAGAGGAACTGGTCAGAGAGCTGAGCTTGTTGGCCTCTTGTGAACAATAACACCAAGAGGGGTGAGGGGCCATGGACTGTGGAACTCTGCAGTGGTCGTGGTTCTCTCTACTTTGGTCACACTACTCCTAAGCCTCCCCCTTTTTCTATTTCTTTCATTTCTATTTCCACAGGCCCTCACCTCAATCAGGACCTCAGGCAGCCCTCCTGTCCAGGTAGGAGAGCTCTGACTGTGAGAGGCAGTCAGGCAAGGGGCAGTCTGCGGCCTCAGTTACAAACAAGGCCTCAGTGCGTGATGGGAGTGGAACCCTGCTCGGTTCTGGGCTAGGGCTTTATGCTTCTTCACCAGCTCCAGGTGTAGGACTCCGGCAGCCTGGGGCGATGGCCCAGCCTTGGTTGCTTTTCACCTGGAGATCCTTTTTTTATTACCTTTATTTGAAACAAACATTTACTTTGAAGAGAGTATAGCAAGAATTGATATGACATTAGAAGCAGTATGCATTTAGAAGGCCAAAATGATAGGTATTTCAAGCATGGTTTTAGTATTACACATTGCTATCCTCAGTTTAGTTGCTTCATTCATAGATATCTGCATATAGAGTTAGTCAGGGAAAAAGGAATCCTTCTTCAGTGCTGGTGGGCATGTAGACAGGTGCAGCCATTACTGGAGATCAGTGTGGAGACTCCTCAGAAAACTAGGGCTGGAAATTCCATTGGATCCAGCTATCCTCCTTCTGGGAATTTTCCCAAAAGAACTGAAAAAAATCACATCACAGTGATGCATGTGTGCCTATGTATGTAGCGGCACAACTTGTGATAGCTAAATCTTGGAAACAACCAAGATGCCTGTCACCTGAGGAATGGATAACAAAGATGTGGTGTTTTTATACACTTTTCTATAAAGAAAAATAAGCTCAAAGCCTTCAAATATAAGTAGATGCCATTTGAAGCTATATTCATAAGTGAAATAAACTAGACTTCACATGTGTAAATATCATATTGCCTCTCCAGAGAAAGAACTCAGAAGAAGAAATAAAAATTGAAAGTTGTAACACAGTTAAATGGAAAGTGAGAACTTAAGGATTAAACAATAAAGAGAGAAAAAAGAAAGTTAGGAAATATGGCAGGGGCAAACCCATCCATTTATAGAAACAAGATGGTTAAGGCCGTGGTCCTAAGAATCTCCATCAGGTTCTTAAAAATAGCAGTTAATGGGTGAAATGTATTTGGAGATCCTTAAAAACTTCCCCTGCTCACTCCATGTCCCCTGTGCTGCCATTGTTACTTATTTTGGTGTGTGAAGCAGAGGTTGTTTGTTTGTTTAGAAATAGGATCTCACTGTATAGTTCAGGCTGGCCTTGACCTCACTAGGTAGCCCAAGCTGGTCTCAAACTTATGGTGACCCTCCTGCCTCAGCCTCCCTAGTATTGGCATTACAGGCATTTGCCACTATGCTCAGCCACAGCAGGAATTTTGAAATGCTTCCTGGTTGATTCTGTGAACACCCATGTCAGTAAGCTGGTCCCTATACAGGGAGTGGAGCCACAGGATGAAAAGCTGCCCGCTGGCCAGAGCACAGCAGGACATTACTGAACTGAGAAACCTTTATGCCGGTATGCCCTGGAAATTTGTTATAGCAATCAGTTACTCCAATTAATGCTTCTTTTCCCCCTCAGCTGTACTAGGATCTGAGCCTTGTCCTTCACACTGAGCTACAACCTCTGCCCCCTTTTTAGATTTTATTTTGAGAGAAGCTCTGGCTAAGTTGCTAAGTCACCCAGGTTGGTCTCAAACTTGCCACTCGCCTGTCTCAGCCTCCCAGAGTGCTGGGATTACAGACATGTGCCAGCACACCTGGCTTAATCCATCTTTTTAATGAGGAGAGAGACAATGCCTCCTCAGCGTGCTGAGATTTCATCCCAACACCTGCCAGTGCTTTGTTCTCTCAGTCAAGTCACACAAAGGGTCCACAAGCCCGGGTGGGGTGTAGAGTGGCCTTTCTGCCCCGCCTCCCTGGTGCTCCTCCTGCCACTGAGAGCCTTGGGTCAGGTAGCAGCTCCCCGTCAGGCGAAAGTGCGTGCAAGCAGATAACCACTGTGTTATTGTGGCTATCAGAGATGGGGATTCCCTCAGGTTTGCATTTGTTCTGTGATTCAACGAGGCTTTAATTCTGTTTACTGATCTCCAGTGTTCATCACGATGCTTTCTACTTAGTGGGCTGCTGATATGATGCTATGCTTCACTTTTCCAAGTTTTCTGGTACCTCTCAGTGGGAGAAATAATTGTCAGTGTCAACTGCAGAGTGTTTCTCTCATAATGGGCTCCAAGCTGCAGGTTCTGTGTCTGACTCCTTTGACTGATTTGATTGTTTTGTATATGTCTTCCAACATCTTGAATAATTTAGGAGCAACCCTCAATTTTGGCTTATGGCTAACTTGTTGTCTAGCAATTATTTGTCCTGCCGGAGTGACATATTTCACCTCAGTGTCTAAAAGCAGGAAAGAACTGCTTTGTAAGAAGACTGCTACATGAAGTTGGGTGCCCTGGGTGGCCAATCAGGTTCTGGGAAACCCGAGGTTCACCTCCAGGTACAGGTGTTCTGAAGGCAGGGATGGGCCCCAGCTCTGACAGCGATGCTGACGCAGGGCTAGTTGTCTGCTGTCCCAACGCTTTTCCCTTTACGCTAGCGGAAGATAATCATGAAAGGATCACGATGGCTGCTGGAGCTCTAACCCTGGACCGTGGGCCGCAGGCAGGAAGTCATCAGAGCATGTTTGCTCGCCTGCCTTTGTGCTTTTCTTGCCTCTGTGATTCCGCTCTGGAGGCAGGAAATCAAATCTGGAGTGGAAGGGGGTAGAGGCCGGAGGTGAAAAGCAGCAGCGCAGATGCTGAGGGATCATTACCAGGCCCCAAGCGTGGCAGAGCTCCTGGAGCTGTAAGCCCCCTTCAGGCGGGCAATGGGTTCACGTTCTTAACTCTACTCCCTTCCCCACTACTGCTGTCTCCCCAGTTGTGGGTGGGGTCTCATGGCCAGATCTTTTTTTTTTTTTTTTTTAGAACAAATATTTTTATTCATTGAATTAAGAGAATGTAGCTGTATATCTATCCTATTTTGAATATACAGATACAAAATGGTCATGCATTTGTATCCCCCCTTTTTTTTGTTTAGTTTTGTCAGAGAAGGGTATTCCCCTGTCATTTAAGTACTGTAGGTACATGAATTCACCAAAATATTCCAATATAGTCCAGTGGTCCATAATAGTAATGAGTTATCTGTAGGACTGGCAATGTCAGAAGTTGTTGACTTGAGTCTTTTATAGCTCAGCATATTAACATGGCTTTACTTTTCATACTTTGTTTTTATACTTTCCTAATGGATGGTGAAGACCAAGATAAACCAAGACCTACATAATAGGAAATGTAACGTTTGTATATGATAGGGTCAGTCAAGTCCCCTCAGGATTTATCCTGAAACCCTGTACTGCACTTTGTAGATCCTTTGTCAGTGTCAGCCGTGTGGATGAGTCATGGCCATTGCTTGACCAATTTGCTCTCTGTGAAAGCCTGAGAGAATGTTTTCTCTCCATGTGACTCTCCTTAGGCACACTATAGGTCATTGATTACATTCCTCTGTGGCTCCATAATCTTGATCAGAAAATTTGGGACACAGCTGAGTTACATGATGTTATAGTGTAGGTTCTCCCATGTCCTGAGTTTTCACTGACCTTGAAAGGCTGGGGCCAAAATGTTGGCTGTCCTTGCAGCCTTTCTTTTTCTCTAATTTTTGGTCTACAAACTTATATTGTTAACCCTCCAGAAGAGAAGCTTATTATTACACTACAACCTATGCAGTTAGGTTTAACCTAACCATTTATCTGAATATCAAACATCTTAGGTATAACATGGAACAGTTATTTTCCATCAAGTATTGATATGTGAAACTTTATGTCCCTACAGAATATGAAGAAAAAAATAAAACATATTTAAAAATATGAATAAACAGCTCCATATTTTTACACGGAGATTTAGAAATCTAAAGATATACAGCATTGTAGGTGGACAGTCCTGTAACTTTTTTTTCTTGTCTCTTTTTTTCATTTATTACCCTTCATTTACTTGAGAGACACTATGGCAATAATTAGTATGTCATGGCAAGCAGTGTGTAATTAGGAGACCAGAAAGACAAACATTCCAAGCATGACCCTATAATTACACATTACCATCTTCAGTTTAGTTGTTTAGTTCACAGGTATCAGCATATATAGTTAGGGTAAGAATCCTACCAGTTAACTGCTAGTTTCAAAAACCTGCTGATGTTCTTCAGGATCATTTCCTTACCCATCTTGTGCATATAAATGTATAGCTTTGCCCCTGTCATGTTTCCTAGCTTTTCTCCTTGCCCTCTCTTTATTGTCTAATCCTCAGGTTCTCTCTTTTAATTGTGCTATACCTTTCTGTTTGTATTAGTTCTTTTAAGTTCTCATACTAGGGAGACTGTATGATATTTACACATGTGGGTCTGGTTTATTTCACTTATATCTTCCAGTGGCATCCACTTAAATATAAGGGCTTAAAGTTTATCATTCTTTATAGCTGAGTAATACTCCATTGTATAAAAATACCACATCTTTTTCATCCATTCCTCAGGTGACCAGTATTTTGGTTGTTTATAAGATTTGGCTATCACAAACTGTACTGCTATAAACATAGGTGCACATATATCACTATGATATGATATTTTCAGTTCCTCTGGGAAAATTCCCAGTAGGGGGATAGCTGGCTTGAATGGGATTTCCAGTCCTAATTTTCTAAGGACTCTCCACATGTATTTCTATAATGGTTGCACCAGTCTACATTCCCACCAGCAGTGGAAAAGGGTTCCTTTTTCCCTCTGCAGTTGATTTCTTTATGATAGCCATTCTTTCTGGGGTGAGATGGTATGTCAGTGTTGTTTTAATTTGCATTTTGCAGATGGCTAGTGATGTGGAGCATTTTTCATATATTTATTCATTTCTTTAGTTTCATCCTCTGAGAAGATTCTGTCTTTAAGTTTTGGGGCCCTAATGTTTTTCAGTTCTTTATAAATTCTAGAGAACAGAACTTTGTCTGAGTGCTTATTTATTTGTTTATTTATTTATTTATTGTCTTTTTGAGACAGGGTCTCACTATGCAGTTCAGGCTGGCCTTAAGCTCACTTTGTAGCTCAGGCTGGTCTCGAACTCACAACAATCCTCCTGCCTCAGCCTCCCGAGTGCTGGGATTACAGGCATGCACCACCACGCCCAGCTCTGAGTGCTTATTAGTTAAGATTTTTAAAAAATTTGTGGATTATCTTTTCACTATGTTGTTAATTTATTTTGATGGGCAAAAACTTCTCAATAAGAGGAGATCCCAGTTGTTAATTCTTTGATGGAAAACTTCTAGTCACAAACCATGAAGGCAAGCAAATCATGGAACAGAGTAGTTCAAGTCCTCTATGAAAACAAATTTCAACCCAGACTACTATACCCTACAAAACTCTGTTTCAGATTTGATGGAGAAGTGAAATACTTTCATGACAAAGAACAACTAAAGAATTTCATGATGACAAAGTCAAGCCTACACAGACTACTAAAAGAGTAGTTTAGGGAGGGGCAAAAATGATCAGAACTCCATGAATGAAAACAGAAGAAACCCACTGAATAGGACAAACATAGGAGAAAAAGGAGTAAATAACAGCAGGTGAATAACATGTCAATCATAAATCAATACATCTCAGTTATCACAAACAGATCTAGATGCCACCCACCATATTGTTTTATTTGTCATCTGAGAATTCCTTCTTTGCTATGCTCTCCTCCTGGGAGTTTTCTGGAATGAAAGCTTTGCAGAGAGGAACTGGATCCCCTGTCCTTCCCAAATTGGGGCGGGGGCGGGCTTCACTGGCAGTCGTCTTTGGTAGTGGAGGTCCTCCTTTCCTGGCCCGAACACCTCTCCTCAAAGTCATCACAAGGCCTTGGAAAGCACACAAATGCATATCTTGTAAGCGACCTGCAGTCAGCACCCATAAGTTACTAGAGCACAGCATTGTAGTCAAGCAAGCTGGCTTTTATTGTTTGCTGCAATGAAGTAGAGCACTATGGGATGTTTTATTAAATAGATGTTAAGAAGGACCTTCTTTGTCCCTCAGAACTCACATTTGGAAACTTAATCCTTAAAGCCATGGGGTAATGGAGGTGAGGCCCATGGGAGATAATTAGGTTTGGATGTGGTCACAAGGATGGACCTCTGGGATTGCTTTAGTGGTGTGACTAGAAGGAAATGGAAGAGAAAGCACAGGAACGAAGGGCAGGCAGGCTTTCTCCTTCTCACTGTGTGATGCTTGCTGTCACACTATGACATTTAAGAATGCCCTCACTAGATGTTGGTCAGATGTGGGTGCTGCACCCTTGTACCACAAGCTAGATGAACCTCTGTTCTTTATAAATTACTCAGTCTGGAATTCAGTTATAGAAACAGAAAAGTGACGAAAGCAGACCTTTTAGAGGATTTTGATTTGTATTTGGAAATTTGGAGGAGGGATTAAATGTTTTCAGTGTGGATTGTGTGCTTTTGGGAAGCAGGCAGATTCTATGGTGGTGTCTTAAACAGCCTCCTATGCAAGAGAGGAATGAATGAAGCTGTGACTGTCACTGGTGAAGTGGCAGCAGCTGCTGAGCACAATAGGGTGACGTGTGGGCATTTTTGTGCATCGGACAGCATTCCTATTTCTGTCATGCTCCGACACAGTGATGGAGTGTTCTTGTTTTTGCTTTGATTCATCACAGCTGTTCTGGTATTGATGTTCTGGAAAACTGTTCTCTCAATAAGGCCCAGCCCTGAGTGTCAGTGCCAGCTCCTAGAAGCACCACATCCTGGTAAGGGAGCCAGGTTAATTCCTGGATGTCAGCGCCCATTTCCCTTTTTCTTAATCTGTGCACATTTGTACAGCCATGCTGATTATTAAAAGAAGGAAATATTTATTGTGGTTTTGAGACAGGGTCTCACTATGCAGTTGAGACTTGTAGTGATCTTCCTGACTCAACCTCCTCAGTGCTGGGATTCTAGGTGTGCATCACCATACCTGGTTTCAGGGCCAGCATGGCATGCCTGAGTTCTGGGGCTGGCTTGGCATGCAGCACCAGGGATCAAACTCAGAACCTTGTGCTTTCCAGGAAGGTGCTTAGACCATAGAGCTATTTCTCCAGCCGCAACTCTGTTATTAGTGTGTGTTCTGGTGGGTGTGCACTTGTGTAGCACCTGCTAGTATTCCTCGGCATCGCTCCAGCTCTGTGAGTGTAGCCCTGATCCTCTATTAGCAGTGAAAACAGACAGAGAGGGAAAAGGTAAAAGAAGAGGGAGAAACAACATATAAAAAGAGAATAAAAGGGAACCAAATGAGGGTAAAGGTAGGAACAGTGAAAAGACATCTACAAAAATGAAGCAGAAATGGGTCCTGAAAAGTGAACCTCACTAAGGGCTGATAATTGGAAAGTCTAAGCTGATAAAGAAGGGAGGGATGAAAGAAGAGGACAACAGAGGACAAGAGGCAGGGGAGGGAGATCTAGGCTCGAGTTGTCCACAAGTCTATCATGATATTCTGTGGCTCTATTATGTTAAGTATGTATCAAAATAAATTAGCTAGGAGAACTTCCAGACCGGCAGCACGAGAGAGACCTTTCCCAGCATTCTCCGGTCCTGCCCTGCCCCTCCGGACCCAACACAGCCCACTCTGTGAGTGAGAACATCCACCACCCTTTTGGGAGCCCTGTGAACCCGCCAAAGCCCAGGCCCAGTGAGTGTGTGGGAGAGCTTCTGTGCTCTCCTGCACCCCCTCACCCCCCGCCCCGGCCTGGCATACAGACCTGGGGTGAAACTCTGCAGTGAGACTTGGGTCAAAACCACACAGCTAACCCAGGAGCAAATCATCTTGCCAAAGGGACCCAACAGGCTCACCTCCAAGGACAGTAACAGGAAGGAACTGAGCACAGCAGCCAGACCCAAGCCAGGCACAACTATATGAACTAGAACTTGGTATATCAATACCTGAATTTCATAAGATGCTAAGGTTATAACTGCACCAAAACTCTACACCAAAAGTCAGAGATCAGAGCTATAAGAAATGACAAAGACAAGTAGCCAAATGCAATCTCAGGCCTCCAGCCCACCTGGTACAATTGCAGAGGACTCTAGCTCAGCTGAAATGTATGAATTAATGTCATCAGTCCTAAAGAAACAACAGCCAAAAGTTATAGAGGAACTCAGAGCAGAATTTATTTCTGGGATAAAAAAAAACAAACAAACAAACAAACAAACAAAAAAAAAAACTCCCTGAATTCATACCATCTGAAATAAAGAAACATATAGAGGAAACTCAATCTGAAAAAAAACTCTTCAGAAAAAGAATTAATAACTGTTTCTAAAGAAGACATTGATAAAAAATAGAGGAGACTAAAAAACTGGTGGATTCCTTGGATGAGCAACACAGGAAAGTTAGATCGTATGAAGCAGGGTCAAAGAGATACAGAGGAACTTAAAATCTCAAACACAAACCTACAAAACTGTTTGAGTGAAAGTGAAGACAGAGTTTCAGATCTTGAAGGTATTGGTGCAGCTAGTGAAAAGGTAAGAAAAGATCTCATAAAAACAACTAGGATGCAGGAAAAAATAATTCATCACCTACAAGACAATGCCAAGATGAACAATGTGAGATTAATAGGCATCAATGAGAAAGAAGGAGTCAATACAAATGATGTAAAAAGAATATTGACAGAGGTAATAGCAGAAAACTTCCCAAATATGAGGAAATAATCTGAAATTTAGGTAACCAAAGCATATAGAACTCCAAATAACTGCAACCCAATTAAAAACATGAGACATGTAATAGTCAAGATCCCAGAAATCCAGCACAAGAACAATATACCGAAAACTGCTAGAGAAAAGAAGCAGATCACATTAAAAGGAAAACCCATCAGAATTATGGCTGACTTCTCTGCACAGCCATGAAGGCAAGGAGAGCATGGAGCATAGTACTTCAAATCTTCTATGGAAACCAATTCCAACCCAGACTACTATTCCCTGCAAGACTCTCTTTCAAGTTTGATGGAGAAGTGAAATACTTTCACGACGAAGAACAACTAAAGAATTTTATGATGACAAAGCCAGCCCTACACAGACCACTGAAAGATATTCTAGAGAGGGACCAAAATGATCATCAATGAGAACTCGATCAATGAGAACAGAAGAACCCACAGAATAGAGCAAACAATTAAACAAAGGAGAAAAAAGGGGCAAACAACAGCAGGCAAATAACATGACAATCATAAGTAAGCACATCTCAATTATAACCATCAATGTATGTGGACTCAATTTACCAATTAAGAGAACTAGACTGGTGCAGTGGATTAGGAAACAGAATCCAGGAATATGCTGTATACAAGAAACACACTTAACTCAAAAAGACATTTATAGGCTTAAAGTCACAGGATGGAAAACAATACATGCCCCAACACCTCAGAAAAAAGCAGGAGTAGCAATCTTGTTCTCAGACAGTCTCAACTTCAAACCAAGAATGATCAAACAAAATAAAGAAGGCCACTATATACTGGTTAGGGGAAAAATTCAAGAGCAAGAAGTAACACTCATAAATATCTATGTACCATACACAGGAGCACCCAATTATGTAAGACAAATCTTAACAGACATGAAAAACTTAATGTCTAAGAACACAATCTTAACAGGAGACCTTAACACACCCTTATCTCAAAAAGATAGGTCAACCAGACAAAAAATTAGCAAGGAAGTAGCAGAACTGAACAAGAGCTTGGAACAAATGGACCTGGTGGAAATATACAGAGTGTTCCACCCAACCACAGCTGAATACACATTTTTTTCAGCTGCACATGGGTCATTTTCTAAAATAGACCACATACTGGTCCATAGGTCATGTTTAAGTATATGCAAGAAAACAGAAATCATCCCATGCATATTATCTGACCACACTGCAATGAAACTGGAACTAAACGACAAAAGAAACCAGAACCCACCCCCGCAAATACATGGAAATTAAACACACCCTAGTCAGCAATCAATGGGTCACAGATGAAATCAAACAAGAAATTCAACAATATCTACAATTCAATGAAAATTCAACCACAACTTATCAGAATTTAAGGTAGGTGATAAAAGTAGTTCTCAAAGGAAAATTCATAGCTATGAGCTCACACATTATCAAAACAGAATGGGAACAAATAAATACACTAATATGACACCTCCAACATCTAGAAAGGGAAGAAAATGAATTGGTTACCAGCTGGAGATTAGAACACAGTTTGTTCAACAGAAGTTTGGGTTGGAGTTGGGTCAAATTTGACAGGATTTTGCCTGTAGTAACAACAGGAAAAGACACTTTTGATGACTTCTGTGACACAGGGATGTGACAGCTGCTTAAAATCTGCACCACTATAGCAGATGCTCCCCAAATGGCTTACTTCAGTGTGTTACTTGCCCAGGTAATAGTTCCTGTTACAGTTCCTGGTACTTTTGTTTCATAGAAATGGCTGGCCACTGTGAACCAATCCCCATTTGACAAGCCATTCTGCCCCTGCCCTTCCTGCTTGCTTGTCCCATAGAAGCTCTAGACTACCAGAGATCAGGGCCTGATATTCTGGAGATGATCCTGATCAATACCTCCTCATCCTGGATGTTGTTTCTGTGTCTCTATTGCTGCTGCATCCCAGCATCCTCCGTGCTTTGAACTCTGCCTACACCCAGAACATTCTTTGGAGTTATTCCTTGCACAAAGGTCCCTGTGCAGGTATGAAAAACCCACTGGCTGTGAGTTAGGGTGAGAAACATGTGTTTCCCTGCTGAGTGTCTGAGAAGGTGAGTAACCCCACCATGGGATGAGCAGGGAACCACAGGCTAAGGACTTTCTTTTCCCAGGGGAAGAGCTTAGACTACTGGCTTAAGCACTAGGTTTAGGGAGGGGCACTAGTGGATTCCTTTTATTGGAAACCTTGGTTCTTTGAAGAAGACCAAAGCATAACCGCCATTTCTGTGAACAAACAGGGATGTTCAAAGGCATCAGCGGACTGGAGACAGGAGAGTGCGAAGCAAAGAGAACTCATGCTGCTGGGTGGAGACTGGGTCCCAGAGCCCAAATGGCCAGATGTGTGCTGCATTCTGAGTTCTCACTCAGCTCTGTGCTGGTACCTTGGCTCTGTGCTCGTGTGCGCGCACGCGCGCATGAGTGTGTGTGTGTGTGTGTGTGTGTGTGTGTGTGTGTGTAACAGACAACTGTGAAACTCAGGCCAATGCCAAGGAGGTGAGATGTTAGTGAAATGGCTGCTTCATTCACTGTCTAGAGATTTTTATTTTCTGAGACAGAAAGTAAATACCCATGTTATTTACATTTTTATATGTGCTACTACCGTCAGATCTCAGTCCCCAGGTGTGTGTTAGACCTTTCTTAGGGAAATAATTGTTGGAGAATCTGTTCATGGAGTCAGTTTCTACATCTAGATGCTGGAGAAGTGCAATATGCAAAAAATTTGTTTGCTTTACATTTAGGGTTGGATGACTAATCTTGGAGAGATAGATTTTCATCCTGGTCACTTGGAAGTTGGTCACTGTTACTGAAGAAAGTTGTTCAGAATCCCCATCTACTGTCTATCACAGAGATACTGCTGTAGTGAAGATGTGGATTATCTGCTGAAGGTTCACCTCTGGAAGCCTGGTCTTCACTGTGGTGATGGAAGTGTGCGGGACTTTGGAGATGTGGGGTTTGGAGGGAGATCAGAGACTGGCTCTTTCTTTCTTTCTCTCTTTCTGTTTGCCTTTTAAAAAAATATTTTAAAGAGAAAAAAACCAAAAACAAACAACAACAAAGACAAAAACAAAGCAACACCAAACAATAAAAATGGTACAGGATTTCAAAACAAGAATAGAAGATTAACAATAGTTGTTATATTGCTTATTGTTGTCATCAAATTTGCTGCTCAGATTTGGCTTCCTGTTTTGTACATGCTCCTGCTATCTTACTCTGTGTATTGTATTGTATTGTATTGTATTGTATTGTATTGTATTGTATTGTATTGTATTGTATTGCATTGCATTGTTTCTTTCCTTTTTTGTGACCTAAGCTAAATCAAGAAATACCTTTTAAAATAAGTACCAGCTTCCAGTATTTAATAACAGTAACAAAAACCCGACTAATACAAGCACTTTGTGAGTATTAGCAGCAATAACATGTGTCAGTTGGCTCTTTAGAAGTTGCCTCATGGCTCACCATATCTCCTGATGGCTGCCTGTGTTCTCTCTCATGAAGATCTTGGAATTTCTGAGAGGAGCCAGTGTTCATTTTAGCTTTTCTGCCAATACATGGCCTGCGCGGTGGAAAGCACTTGTGGAACAGCTCCTACTAGTGTGGAGAGGATGGAGAGGACATGTTGCTGTTATTGGTTCAAATCATTCAGATTGCCAGGGAAAGGGTCTTGCTTGAAATTGCATAGTGTTTATTTTAAATATTTGTACTTAGGGAGTCAGAAAGATAGAAAATTGGCTAAATGACTGCTCAAACTTTTTTTATTTTTTATTCATTTTAATGAGAAAATACATAAAATAGCAATGAAACAGTTTCACAACAGGATAGTAGGACAGTTACAATAATTAACACATTGCATATCATTGTCTTTGTAGTAGTGATTCAGAGGACAGGATACAGACATGATATCTTGTCTAAACAATATACACACCTTTCTTCTCATTGGTGCTCAAACTTACTGAAACCAATAACATTTGAGAACTAGACCACAGTGTAGGATGTGTCACAGCCCCTCTTATTATCAGCTCCCTCAGCAGCATCCATGTTACAGTGTCTCAACTATTTCTGTCTTAAGGTTTCTCTGTTGTGATGCTGCTGATGCACTTTGTGCTCTGCCTTGATAGTTTGATTTAGTCATAGCTTCTGCTTACTGCTTTTCTCAAGTGGTTTTTCTACTTCCACTGCCTCTCTGTTTTCTTTTCTATGTGTCCCACATTCATGCTTCTTGAGAGAGGAACTCTGGGGGTGCCAGTGATCAACATCTGAGGTAACATGGTGCCTCCAGGATGAGCTTTTGTTTTAAACTCCCTCTTAGAGGGCAATGGTCAGCCAACCAACAATAGTTGTCTCTGGGTGAGACGCTGATCTCCTGCTTAGTTAGTGGTGGCCAAGGCAGTAGGGAGACATGATGTGGAATGTGCCAGTCCTCAGAGAAATGGCGAAGATGCCTCAGAGAAAGGCTGCTTGTGAGTGAGCAGAAGGAAGCTTCCTGCCTACATGGACTTGCATGTGCTGCTTGCTACTCAGAAATCAGACAGAAAGTAAGTATCAACTGGCAGAATGAACAAGGAGGTCAGAAGAGGCCCCAGATTGTAGTGGACTGGGATAGGGATGTCACAGCTGAGTACATCGGTAAGTAGGGCCTGGTTTGTGGCAGTAGGTTACTGGCGGTGGACCCTGGAAGGGAATGTCTCCTTCCTTAGGTGCTATCTGCTCTCTTTCCTTCCTGGACATCATTCCATGAGCAGCTTTCTTCCTCCAGACCATTTTGTTATGCCATTTCATCTTTAGAACTAGCTGACTGTAGACTGAAATAATCTCTTCACCTTTAAATTGTGAATATTAGGTATTGTGTCCTAAAAGGGAGGAAGTGACCAAGATAGGTTTTGGTACCAGTGGAGCGGGGTCGTTACTATATTCACAACTGCCCATGTGGTTTAGGAGACTTTGAAACTGCTTTGCAGGAAAAGTTTGGAGAAGGTTGGAGATATCAGCTAGAAAAGCCCTACCATGCTGTCAACCAAGCTTGATGGCTATGCTCAGAGTTTGGAAGACCAGAATACTCAAGGAAATGCAGACAGTAAAGACCATTTTCAGATGGCTTCAGTTGGGAACAAGGACTTCACTGGCAGTTGGACCCAAGACCACATGTGTATTGTGTACTAGTAGAAAATTTGTCCGCATTTTGTTAATGTCATGAGACTTTGTGGGGCACAGAAATTAAGAGCAATGGACTAATTAATCTGGCAGAAGAAATTTCAGTGCAGCCCAGTGTTGAGGTTGTGGATTAGTATTTCTGGTGGCTATTAGCTAGGTCTATAGTAAAACTTAAGATCAAATCTCAGAAAAAAAAATGTAAAAAGCGTATAGTTCCAACACGAAGGAAGTGCTTATAGAGATGGAGCCATGAGTTATTGTTTATTTTGTTTTGATAGAATCCTAAATGTGTAAATTTTGAGTAGAAAGTTTTAAGATACTTTCCTGGAAATATTTTATCATCTGTATGTCCAGTGGTGTAGTAACTGCTTATATTGCTGCACTGTTAATAATATATTATTGCATTGCTTAATTTCAAAAAGTAAAAAAAGAGATGGAGCTATGAGATTGTGCTTGCTAAAATGATTAACATTAAGAAGAACTCAAGTATTTTACTCAAGTATTTTTCTTCAGAACAATAGGGAAGATACCCTGAGGACTTCTCAGGCATCAACAGTATCCTACATGTCCCAGGCTCAAGGGTGTAAAAGGCTAAAAATAAACTCCTTTGAAAAACTTGGCTTTGAGAAGCAACCCAGGGCACTCTACTCAAGAAGAGTCACAAAGGAATGGGTTCCTCAGGATTTGATCCACAGGGCTCAGCCATCTAGTCGTGTAGAAGCCTCTGTAGCCACGACCTATGTGGGCCCATCCATAGTTTGAGCTGATGGCTGATCTTAGTGCCATCTACATGGTACTGCTTTTACAGACATGCAGAATGCGAGATTTATGTCAGTGGGGCTTTCTTCAAGGTTTCAAAAAAATGTCTCAGAAGCCAGGCAGTGTACCCCAAAAAAGACAGTGTTAAAGACTGTGAGGGTTAAGTCAGAAGTGTAATGGAGACTGCAGGAAATTGAAGCCCAGAATTAGGAAAGCCAAAGGCAGTGAGTAGAGTCAACTCAAGCAAGAGGTCATGAGGGAATGAACTGGTAATGCCATGGGACTGAGGTTGCCCAAGTCTTCTGGAACTCATATTTCACCACCACTTACCTTGGTTTTTACATAGGGCAATAGGATTTAGCATTTGTCCTATTGGGTTTTGGTCTTACTTTGGCCTCATTGCTTTCTATTTCCCTCTTACAATGGGAATGTTTACTGGGTGACATTGTATATTAGCAGTGTTTAACTTTCATTTTGATTTTTTATAGAGCCTCATAGATAAGAATGTCTGGAATCTCAGAGGAGGCTTTGGACTTGAATTTTTCAATCATGCTGGAACTTTTCAGACTTCAGTGACTCTTAGAGATGCACCAAATAATTTCATGTAAAGAGATGAACGGGGGTTCCCTAAAGGCCTCATGTGTCCAGAGGAGGGGCTTTTGAAAGGTGATTAGATCATGGGGCTGCTATAGCTCAGTGTGTTATCAGGAGGTGGCACCTGGTCGGAAGAAGCACCCTCCTTGTTCCTTCTTTTTCTCTCTGCGTCCTGGCCACCACGACATGAGCATCTTTCCTCTGCAGCAGGCTGTTGTGCCCTCTCTGCCTTGCGGCCAGTCAGCCAGAACCATAACCATGAACCAAAATAAGCCTCTCTGCCTTTAGTCCAGGGGTATCAGGTACGGTGCCTCAGTGATGAGAAGTGAGTATGGTAAATGGAAGCGTGAGACTGGGAAGCGGGGCAGGGAAGGGTCACCTCAGGGCAGGTGTGTTGGGGGCTGCGTTCTGGGGCTGGGTTTGTCATCACCCACTTTGGACCTATCACCCTTCTACATTGTTGGATCTAATTTCTGTTCTTGGAATGTAAGACTGTTAGATTAGTCACTGCTTATTTTTCTTTTACTTTCAAATATATAATAACAGAGTCAGAGGTTTTGAATTTTTTAATTAATTTTATTGAGAAAAAAATTGCAATGAGACAGCTTCAAAACAGGTTGGTAGGAGAGTTATAACAACTAATACGCTGCATATGGTTGTCTTTGTAGTAGTCATTCAAAGTACAAGGTACAGACTTGGTATCCTGTCCAAACATTATTAGTACAAATCCTTCTTATTGAATTAAGAGAAATAGCTATATATCTATCCTATTTTGTGTATACAGACACAAAATTGTCCTTCATTTATATCTCCCTTTTTTGTTTAGTTTTGTCAGAGATGGGGATTCCACTGCCATCCAAATATTGTAGGTGCATGAATTCAGAGGTTTTGAGTTTATATGACTATGAGATTATAAAAGGAGCTGGACTCTGTTTTCCTTTTTAGAAAGATTCTTTGCTCCCTTTTAAAATTTTATTTATTTTTATTTGTTTTATTTTGTTGAGAAATAAATAGCAATAAGACAGTTTTAAAGCTGATTAATAGGACAGTTTTAATAATTAATACCTTGTACATTGTTATGTTCTTAGTGCTTATCCATATTACAAGACCCTGTCTCAAAAAAGACAAAAAAAAAAAAAAAAAAAAAAGATACAGACAGGATATCCTGTCCGAACACTATTAGTACAAATCTTTCTTCTCATTGATTTAAGCGAAGTAGGTGTATATCTATCCTAACTATACTGTGTATACAAGTACAAAATGGACTTTGCTTTTTATCCCCTTTTTTGTTTAGTCCTGGTATCCCATTGGCATCTAAATACTATATAAATACTATATACTAAATACTATAGATGCATGAATTCAATAAAAAAATCCAACATAGTCCAGCAGTCCACAATAGTAGTAGGTTACCCCTTTTTGATCAATCCTGTCCTTTGATTTTTTTCTCTGAGTTGAAAATATCATTTTCTTTTGTTTTGGGCAAATGAGCCTGAAATCTCCACATCATCAGAAGGTTTTGTGGCCTAAGCAGAAGATAAGACAGTGGTAAATTCTTTTTTCTGGAACCCTCTACTACCTTATTTTGATTTGAACTTCTCCATTTCTTTGAGGGGGAAAAGCAGGTGGTTTTTCAAGTTCTTGCCTTTTCTTGCTCCCTGAAGATGTAGCTTTTAGTCTTTTTGCTCAGGTTTCTTTCTTTTTTTGTGTGTGTGGGTACTGGAAATTGAACTCAGAACCTTGCATTTATCAGGCAGGTGCAGCACTGCTGGGCTACATCCCTGGTCCTTGGTCTGGTTTCATATCTGCTTTGTGACAATGTTCCTTAAATGTCTTTTTCCCTGGACATCACAGCTGGGCTTAGTCAAAGAGAAAGAACACAAGGCCTTTACCTGGTAACGTACCCATGTATTCTCCTGCTGACAAATGTTTTTTTAACGTTTTCAAGCCCTTCTGGACTGCATTTTCTGTGGGTGAAATTAAATGCCTGAGCAGTTGCTGAAGCCACTAGTGGGCTGGTTTCCATAGCAGCCTCAGAGGGTCGAGGTCCTCTCCAAAGGAGAGCAGTTTACTTTCAATTAACAAAGGGCAAAGAGGTTTTTAACTGTGATTTTGCTTATAGAAAGTTTAGATAAATTTCCCCAGCCCTACAGGTGCCATATAATCTCCTACCTATTTATCTTTAGCTGGGAGGAGGGTTGTTGGCTTCTCTACCAGTATAATATCCCACACACAGGATGTTGGTGATATGAGCCAACAAAAGAATGCTGGTTCTTAATCAAAAAGAGAGACATTATCAAATTGACCTGCCAGGTATTAATCAAATATATACCGATAACTCCACCTGCAAGAGATGGCAAATTTCCATAGTCTTAGCGTTCTGAGTTGGGTGGTGAGAATGGATGTCTACTTAATTGAAAAGAGAATTGCTGCACACTTTGGGGTACTAACCAAAGAGAGGAATCTTATCCACCAATATGGTAAACATTTAAAAAATCATAGCCTTTTATGAGGAAGCAGAGGTAATTATTATCCAGACGTATCCCATGCAAGAGCAACTTGTCATGTGGAAATTTACCAAAATATAGTCAGAAGAATAGGGGTCAATTTTGCCCTTGAGGTCCTAGAAAATGAAATTTTCCTTGGTTCAGAATAATGACCAAAATTCCTCCAGCTCATTAATTTTTCTTTCTGGTGAACCTAGTTTATAGCTAAATACATTCATTGTATTTTATAGTTCTTAAAGTTTTTCCATTTTGGAAGTTATTTGATTCTTTTTCAAAGCTGCTGTATCACTTTCCATAGTTTCTTATTCCAGGCTTGTACTTTTGTGTTTACCATTTGTTTCTTCAAATATAAAAACCACATTTTTAAGAAACAGATTCAAATCTGGCAATTCCAAAACCTGGAATCTGAATGAGTCTGTTGCTGCGCGGTGTAATTTCTGATGCCTCTTGCTTCTGCCTTGCCTGGTCTCCTCCCCTTTTGATCAATGCTCCTGAGCAACTTGTGGGTGGCCTCAAAAGCTGAAGAAGAGCACAACTCCTTTGAGATTCATCGTCAACTGAAATGCTGCAGAGCAAGTCTAGGGCTTGCGAGCTTCAGCCTCATAGTCTAGAGTCTGTAGAAGGACACATGCATTTGTAAGAGGGCTTTCTCTTGGCCTCATACCTAAAGAACAGCTACTCTTTCTTTTCTTCTGTCATTTGGTTGTAACCCAGAGGTCTTTTGTGGGGTTTTCTGGGTTCCTGCAGGGAGGAGCAGGGGGAGGTGTATTTGCTCCAAATGACAATACAGTCCCTTTTGGCCTCTGCTTAATGTGGGAAGTGTCTGCTAAAATCTTCTCCTTTAGTGAACTTCAACTTTGTTTCTCTCTGTCTGCAGTTGGCACCTGCCCATGGGCACTGCATTACTGGAAAATGCTCTCAGATCAGAATGGTTTTGTAGATTCTATTGTTGGCTTATCTATGCCATTGTAAGATTTCACTTAAAAATTAGCATTGGAATTTAACCTTGCCATGGCAGCTCTTCCGTTTATTTTTATTTTTCCAAGGATCAGACCCAGAGTCTGGCTCATGATAGGCAAGTACTCCACCAGTGAGCTTCACCCCTGGTCCTGGGTTTTAAAGGTACTTCTGTTTTTACAGTTTTTATCTGTCTCTTTTCCTTGACATCACCTGGAAGATTGATCTAAACAACCTAGCTCATTTTTTTTCCAGATACAGAAAGACCATGGTGGTCTTTCAAAATGGAACTACACGTTTCTTCTCTCTTGTTACACCTTCTCAAAGTGGCTTGTTTGCTAACACTTTTGACTGCCTCTCAGTCTTTGCTTTGAGAAACTTTCAAGGAGGAGTCCGTGGTGATCAGTAGGGATTATGAGGATTCTTTCTACCCCTGCAGTCCTATCAAATTCCATCACCCTCTTTCACCCCTGTACTCTGCACCAACAATATAAATAAGCTTAGCTCAGCTGGAACTGGTACTTTTTTCAAATCACTGACCTGGCACATACAGTCTCCACTGAGTAGTGTCCTCTTCTCTTTGTCCATGAGGCAAACAGGTATTCATCTTTCAAAAACCAATGCAGGGGCCATCTCATTCAGGAAACTGTCTTGGACAATCATCTTCTTACCCCTTGTAATAGATCTTTCCTTCGATAGCATTCTGGTCATATGGGAAATCACTATGTGATATTATAATTTCCTTTTGTAAGGTTTCAAGCTCCTTGAGGGAAAGAATTATAATTAGCTTATGTTTTATCAAACACTCAGTTGGGTACCTGGCATGTAGTTGATAATCAATATATATATTGGCTAATATATATATATATATATGTATATATATATAATGTATGTATATATAATATTTATATATATATTTAGCTAGTTGATACAGGGCCTCATTACACAGCTCGGACTTGTAGTGATCCTCCTGTTTCAGCTTCCCCAGAGCTGGGGATACAGGTATGTGCCATCACACCCAGTCTTAGAGCCGGCTTGGTGTGCCTGGGGCGGGGCAGGCATGGCATGTGGTACCGGGAATCAAACCCAGGTCCTTGCACTTGTCTGGGCAGGCACTTGCAGGCCACAAGCAATGTATATTTGATTATTGCTTAGATGAATGACATTTACAATCTGGCAATCCAGATACCAGCCCCAGTAGGAATAGTGTCATAACTGCTAAGCCACACTACCCAGAATCAAGCCAAGCTTTTTGATTTCAGTGTCCATTCTGTGGCCCACTGATGGCCCTGAACAGTTAGTAATGTGGCCCATAAAGCTGTAAACTGTCAGCATTATTGTGTGATTCTTTAGTGATGCTTTCTCCAACTCAAGTGGAGACTGCATAGGTGACAAGGGGACTCTGGAGGAGAGGTCACAGTGACAACTAACTCTGACCTCCTCACCTGTCACCTGCAGCCAGTTGAGTGGAAACTCCTGAGCTTCCACATAGATATCTGACAAGCTTGCGTGATTCTGTGAGTAGAAGGCAGCATTTATGACTAAGAATATTTCAATCTACCTACACAGGTGTTCTCTTTTTTTTTTTTTTTTTTTGTCTTTTTGAGACAGGGTCTCACTATGCAGCTCAGGCTGGCCTTAAGCTCACTTTGTAGCTCAGGCTGGTCTCGAACTCACAACAATCCTCCTGCCTCAGCCTCCCGAGTGCTTGGGATTACAGGCATGCGCCACCACGCCCGGCTCACAGGTGTTCTCTTATTTAATTACTAAACTTAGTCTTGTGTCACTTTGTAAAATAATTTAATAAGTTTAAATGCTGAATAAAATTATAGAAGTTTTATTAGTTATAAGAATTAGCATTAATATATGCTATATATTTTACACACAGTCCAAGTCAACTCCTTTCCACTCAGAGTGACCTAGGCAAGCTGGGAAGTTGAATACCACAGGACGTTCCCCTCCCTGTGGAAACCAGTGGCAAGTTCAGGCCATGTTCATTTCTGACCAGCTGGCTATAAATATGGGGGTCAGTGCTGGTAATTGCTAGAGGGACTCACAGAACTCAGAAAATGCTATATGTGCCAACTAGAGTTTTATTATGCCCCAAAAGGATACAGATTAGAATCAACTCCTCAAAGAGAAGTGTAGGTAAGATTGGAGAGGGTCCCAGGCATGAAGCTTCCACGTCCTTTCCCTGTGGGGTGAGGATGTAGCTCTTCTCTTCATGTTAGTATGATACTAAGCAGAGTGTCCCCACCAGGGAATCTTGTCAAGGCTTCAGTGGCCAGAGGTCTTAGCTGGCTCTCATTGTGTAGGCACAATTCATCAAATCATAACTGAACTGGTAGTCAGGTGGGGGCATAGCTCAGGGGAAGAGCATTTGACTGCATAACTGAACTGGAAACCTCCAGCCACCTCTGTCTCTAGAAGCTGGACTATCACAAGTCACAAACCACTGAATCTCGTCACATGGTGGTCTTTCACATGGCCAGCCGGAATCCTAAATCATCCTGTTATCAAAGGTCCCTAGGAGCCTGCCTGAGTGACCTCATTAGCACAAACTGCTATCGGGAAGGCTGTCATGAATAATAAAGTCATTCCTGCCTCTTGGGAAATTTTGAGAATTTAAAGGCTGCCCGCAAGGTTTAGGACATAGTTTAGCTCACCTCTTTATTAGCTAGGAAATGCTTTCTGCCTTAAGTTGGATATAGTTGGTGCCTAGGAATGCAATGTGGTGGTAGGGCTCTGATTAGGAAGTCCAAACAGTGATGTTATACTGCGAGGCAGGTGAGTTGCATGTAACATGGTACTCAGTAATAGCTGCTCTTAGCGTATAGTCAGGAATGACATAGTACTCAACATATAGTAAGTGCTTAATACATATTTTCTGAATGAAATGTGAGGTCAGTATGAATTGGACACTGATGAATGGTAAGCTTGGCTAGAGGAAGGAGTGATGAACAGGACAGGACATTCCTAGGGCAAACTTGGGCCAAAGGCACAGTGCAAGGGCACATGTGGCAAGCTCAAGAGAGTGTCAGTAGATTTGTGGAAGGCTAGAAAGGGAGCTAGCATGGCTATGAGCACATCACAGATTTTTGTGTAGTGTAGTGGTGCATTGGTTTGGTTACTGTAATAGAGATAGTAGATAACTAAGCTGTAGGTGGCCCAGGGACATCACTGACTACTACAATTCACCTTGCAGTCCTCATGTCCTTCATTTTGCTGTTCTGAGTTTCCCTGAGATATATATTGAATGGCTGAGCCTGGTTCCCCCCTTCTGCTCTGTGTTATGGTCACAGGGAGGAAGAGAGAGGCTGTGGAGGGCAGGCAGGCAGCCTTCTTGCTGGAGGTGACCTCTTTGTTGCTTATGTCACTCTTTGTCACATCTCATTGGCTGGAAATTCTACCCAGGAATCCGGGAAGCACAATCTCTAGTTGAGAAGACTTGTTCCCAGGCAAAACTGAATGGGATTGTATTAAAAAAGTAAGAGAATGGGTTCTGGGGAGAAATTAGCAGGCTGTGTCACAACAGCCTAAAGTGTTTGGACTTCAAATCATAGGATGGTGAGACCTGGTGAGAATCTAGAAAAGGAATGGTCAAGCTTGGTTCTAAATGCCTTTGGGTGCCTTCTGCATGGTTTCTGAGATGGATGACATGCATTGATCTTTGTTGTTCTTTTATTTTTTTATTTTTTTGTATTTTAAAACATTATTTACTTTGGGCAGAAGTAAACACAAGTGGAGTTTATTGTATAGCCATAGTATTTGACACCAGTTTTAAGAAGCATGTAAGTCACGATTATTCAAGCAATAATTCTTGGGGCTGGGAAGATGGCTCAATGGAATAAGCACTACCCTGGCAAGTGCAAGGGCCTGAGTTCAATCCCTGGTTCTGTCAAAAAGAAGAAAAGGCAATAATTCTTTCATGGATAACACAAAAATCATTAAAATAATGAACACTATATATAAAGTACTGTATGAAGTATTCCATAAAAGCATTAGTTAATTCATATTCAATTATTATAATTCTATCTGTTGTTCTGTTTTTTTTGAGGCAGTTGCACTATGTAGCCCAGGCTGACCTTGAACTTGCAGTGATCCTTCAGCCTCAGCCTCCTGAGTGCTGGAATTACAAGTCTGCACCACCATGCCAGGCAATACACACTGATTTATTATGGTAGTGAGGTGATCTCAGAGAAGAACCTGCCTTACCACAGAAGGAAGTGGCCATTTTCCTACATTTTCACACATATTTCTCCTCTCGGGCTAGAAATTCGGCCTTAAAAGCCATTCTTTTGGGCAGGTCAGTGAGATGCCTCTTCTTGTAGGGTAGCACACAAACTTCCCACTCTTGATGGTGCCTTCAGGATGGAGGAGATTCCTTGGAGGAACACCCTGGCCCTGTGTCATTCTCCTCCAGAGGGGGATTGTCTTGGTTGTTGAATCTGGAAGAAGGGTAGGGTGGGTGCTCTGCAGTTACCCCACAGCCCTGCCTGCCTTTGGTAGAGATAGTGTTTCATTTGTTCTCAGTTATGAGGAAAACCTCATAGACTTGCTCTCCAAGGAGGAGTCTGTCATTTTGCATCTGTGTTTGTCAACCAGAACAAAGCCAAGCCCTCAAATAGAGTTTTCTATTGTGATGTCCATATGGCTCCGTGTCTGTCTCTGAACTGTGACAGAACCCCAGTGGGGACCAGGGGTGCTATTTATTAGCCTGTGAGAAGCTGACAGTATACTGAGAGATTGCTCCTGGTGGGGTTAAATGGAGTCTTGCCCACCCTTCTTATCCCTGAGAAGCAGAGTGTGATGCATAGGGGGATGTGATACACTATCAGCAAACACTTGAAAAACTCATCAAGTACATAAAATACATATGTTGACATTCAAACAAGAAGGAAGGAAAGGAAGAAGGGAGGAAAAAAGGTAAGGGGAGGAAGGAAGGGGAAAAAAGTAAAATAAGAGAGGAGAGCTCAGAGAGAGGGGCCTGAGTGAATCTGGGTAGGTGTATTGGAGTACCCAAGAATGTGGTGCAGATTTTATAATTTTCTTCAATGATTTCCCCTTATTTTCAGCCTATAGGTTTATATTCTTTTCTCTCCTATGAGCCCAAACTTCTCCATAGCACACTCTTTTTTATTTATTTATTTATCTTATTGAACTATAAATATCAATCAGACAGTTTCAAGACACCTTAACAATACAGATTCGACAAATTAATACATTGCAAACTGTTTTCATGTTTTGGTATTGTACAAGGTGCATACATGATATTATATTTACAGATATTATTTCAGCAGATATCTCTTATCAGTGAATTAAGAGTGTAGTTGCTTATCTTTTTTTTATAGCTAAATTATATCAAAAATTCAATAATTATTTACCTAGTGGATGACCATAGCACTAAAAGTCGACATAATATCCTGTCCAACCACCATTAGTGCAGATCTTGCCTATCATAGAATTATGTAGAAGCACAGTGTTATCTATCCCAACTGTACTGTCTATACACACACATCCTGATTTTTTCTTTCTACAACCCTTCCTTTGTCTACACCTGTCAAAAGTGGGCACTCCATTGACATTCAACTACCTTAGGTGCTTGAACTCGACACCACAATCCAACACAGTCCAGCATTCTGCAACCATAGGGAG
>PVKA01023707.1:8979-35343 GCA_004027165.1 Ctenomys sociabilis | reverse complement strand
GATTTGGGAGATGTGCACGTCAGGGTCATCTTGTTCCAGGATGTGGTTAGGGAGTGGAGTCATGTGAACATTTCGGGAATGGAGGAACTAGGACATTCCCAAGGGAGGGGATGAATAGCACAACAGGAAGTTACATTACAGATGGTTGAGTGGGCACACAAAAAGGGGGATTAAAGGGGTGACCTAGGCCACAACAATTAATACATTGCATATTGTTATCTTCATAGTAGTTATTTATAGTACAAGATGCAGACATGAGATCCTGTCCAAACACTATTAGTACAAATCTTTCTTCTCATTGAACTAAGAGAAAGTAGCTGTATATCTATCCTGTTTTGTGTATACAGATACAGAATGGTCCTTCATTTATATCCCCTGTTTTTGTTTAGTTTTATCAGAAATGGGTATTCATTGCCATTTAAATATTGTAAGTGTGTGAATTCAGCAAAATAATGGGCTGGGGAGACAGCTCAGCGGCATAAGCATCTAAGGAAAAATTCTAATGTGGCACTTTCTGCCCTCCCCATGCTCGTTCCCAACACAGTATCTAGGGATAGGTTCTGGCCCAAATACAAACTGCTAACTCATCATGGCCCTGATCCAACATGGCTGAATCTCCAAAACAACAGCTTACCTTCCCAGTGGCCACTTCCTTCTTCCCTGCTCCAGCCCTGGATACGACTTCCTCTTACCTTTACCACCCACACAGGGGGGCCCCTCCACTCAGCTCCTTGTGTGTCCCTGAACCCGCCCCCAACCTCTGCCACTAGCAAACGTCCATGAAGTCTCAGCCTCCCTGTCTCAGGTCAGAGGATCTGCCCATCTCCCTGCCCTTGATGCTCTCCATGTCTTCAGGATTAATAAAGGCAACCCCCACCTTTATTTCTTCTTCTCCGTCATGCCACCTTCGCTGAAGAGCCTAACATTTAGGATTTAAACATGCTTAAGTTACAGACTCAGAAAGGAAATACATTTGGGACTTATTTTACAGTAATAATTTTTAAACCTTTTCAAAGTTCAATGTTTTCTTAACCACAATTTATGCAGCAGAAGTCAAATATATAAAATAGAGGCTGTTTCGGAACTGATGGCATAGGGACATAATGCCCAGCCATTGTAACTCATGTCTCCTCCTGACACACCCTCAAAGTCCCTAAAGCTCACTTCTCAGAAGAAGCTTGAAAAGGACTGAAGATTACATTTTCAGCTTTCACTAAGGAGCCTTCACTAAGGAGAAAGATGAAGCAGGCCTTAAGCCGCCTCTTTCACAGTGTGAAACTAAGCCCAACCCTCAGCTCCCCATCACCAGTTATGCCCCTTTCTTCTCTTAGAAAGAATGGAGGACAAAGAACTACTATTAACCTTTTCCTTACACTATTGCTATAGGCAGGTGAGTTAGACAGAAATACTACCTGCAGGGCTTTCAAAGGAGCCAGTGTGAAAAACAAGATACTTTGCAACTCTGGGAGAAACAAGAACCTCCAGCTGTGGGCCAGACATTGGGACAAAAGATGAAACAAATGCACCCAGCATACCTCCCTAAGGATGGACATTCAGGATTGACAGTCTACATAGGTATCAATCACTGTGAAGAATGCAGAAAGAGTCACCAATTCAACCTCCTTCAGGTTAAGCCCCCAGTTTGTATTCATGCTCATTTGCTACAAGGCTCACCTCTCCATTTGACCAATTATACAGGAAATCTTACTGGTTAACCATAGTTTCATCCCACCTTGTGCCCACCTAGTGAGTTCCCATGTTTCCCACCTTGAACCCATCTCACCTTATGGATTTGCTCTATAAAAAATCTCTTAAAAAGGCAGGGTTCTTGTCAACCCACTTGGGTCCCCTTCTGTCTCTTTCTCAGTCAGAGCTTTCTTTTCACCAATAAATACACTCTGCTTTCAATCTCTGTTGTTTCTCAAATTCACTCTTCAAATTTATAAAACACAAATTTATCCCAGATACCTTTCAGGTTGGGGGCTTCTTTCCCCTATACCACTACTGTAACTACTTCTGAACTCTGATTTTGAGAGAATTCCAATTTATCCTTAACCTACTATGTAAAGGCAGATAACACAAGTATTCAAGAGTCTAGGTTCTTTTAAGTTAAATATTCTCAGAATCTAGCTCAAAGAGAAGAAAAACTTGGGTGAGCAGTAGAATAAATAAATTCTTTCAAATGGATACTCTAAAAATATTTGAGGGCTGGCCAAATAACTCAGCAGATTAAAGAGCCTGCTCAAGCAGATAGGGCAGCCAGAGTTCGATCCCCAGCATGAAGTCCTGGCCCCACCCCTGGGGCTTGCTGAAATGGCAATTGAGACTGGGAGTGGTGGCACATGCCCATAATCCCAGCTCTTGGGAGGCTGAACACAGGCAGACCACTATGAGTCCAACCTACATAGTGAGACCCTGTGGGCCCTGTACTAAAATTCAAAAAAAAAAAAAATTGAAACTAATGTTATTTTGAAGTCTTCAATTTGTTGATTTTGATTTCGATGACAACAGCCTCATTCATGTCAAACAGTTTCCTTCTATCAGTATCTTAAGTAGGAAAACAATCAGAAATCACATTTAGGAAAACTATATAATAAACCATTTTCTGGAAGAAAATGCATGTTGTCAGAAGGAAGTGAAGGTCTCATTTTGCTGAAAATGTGTACATTTTTCAAAGTCATTATTATATTAGTAAAAAAAAAAAGCATACTAGGAGCAAAGCTTTATTCTAAGTTGTTTTTCTATATTTATATTCATTCAACTCTCATTATAGTCACATGTTTTATTTATTATTAACTACTATTTATGAATGAGGATACCGAGGTATGAAAAAGATTAAGTAACTCACTTGTGGTCAAGCAAGTGATACGTGACGGAGCATGGTTTCAGTCCATGCAATGTGGCTTTGCAAGTTCTGCTGCTAACAAAAGCGTGAGAGCACCTCGGGAAACACGTGTGCCTGCCCTCGCACCAGAGGACAGTCACGCATCATGTTGCTCCCTTGCTCGGGCAGTGCCCTGTGAACTGCACACATATCCAACTTACGTGTTTGATAACCCTGTCAAATTGAACATCAAAAAATGTGAAAACCTAACTTACCCTACCCTGCCATTTCCTCACTGAGAATTATGGAGCAATCTTCCCACCTCAGTAAATCTCTATTAGTGTAGTTCTTCAGGCTAAAGTTATGGTGTGTTGAGCAACAAAACTGATGTTGCTTCCAATGATCCTTGTGTTTTAATTTTTCCTTTTATTTATTTGTTTGACATAGGGTCTCACTATGCAGCTCAAACTCATAGTGATCCTCCTGTCTCAGCCTCACCTGCTCTGGGATTATAGACATATGCCAACATATCTAGTTTCAGTGCCCAGCACAGTGTGTCCAAGATTGAGGGGCCAGCACAGCACATGGTACCAGAGATCAAACCCAGGTCCTTGTGCTTGCCATGCAGGCATTTAGAACACCAAACTATCCCCCCAGCCCCACTTACAATGACTTTTGCTCTTACTATGTATGCCTTTATCCCCTCCCCTTGCATGTAGTGTGGATTTAATGGCTTCTACCACATTACAATATGCTTTACAGTCAATCTAACACATTACAATATGCTTCACAGCCATTATGATATGTTTTACAGTGAGGCCCACAAGAAACCACAAAGGACCTCTGACCAATAGCTCCTGAAGGATTGGATTTTGCCAATAATTACATCAGTAACTGAGAGCAGATTTCAGCTGACTCATGGTATGACAGACAGTGCCCTTGACAGAGAACCAGAACCGAACCCGAGGACCCACTCAAGTCACGCCCAAATCCCATATCCTTTGAAACTGAGATAATGAATGGCATTATTCTATACCATGTACGGGGATAATTCGCTTTTCAGTAATAGATAAGCAATATACCTGGAGTCATCCTTGGCTCCTAGCTTTCTCTTACACCCTTACTTCCAACTGATCAGTAAATAGTGCTGTTTCTACCTTTAAAAGACAGTGAGAATCCAACAAGGTCTAAACTGAGATATTCTTGATGTAATACCCTGTAATTAACTACTGGAGTCTTATACTGGCTTCTACCAGTCTCTTGCATCTATTCTCAATACAATAGTAAAGACGCTTCTTTTAAATCATCAGTCAGGCCTAGCAGTAGCAAACAGCACTTTCTTGGCATTATCAGCTCCACAGGGGGGTGAAGATCCTGCTTCTGTTTCCATCCTTAGATCTCTAGTCACTCAAAGGCCAAAGCAGAGATCAAGACTTTATATGCCAGAAAATAATAAAATATTCAAACATGTGTATCAAAGAGATAGATCTTTGCTACCCCTTGGAACAGAGATAACATCTGTTGACCCAAACTGTCCTGATTTTTTTTTTTATTATTGAACTACAAATGTCAATCAGACAGTTTCAAGACACCTTAACCATACAGATTCGATAAATTAATACACTACAAACTATTTTCATAATGTTTTGGTATTGTACAAGGTACACACATGATATTATATTTACAGATATTATTTTAGCAGATATCTCTTGTCAGTGAATTAAGAGTGTAGCTGCTTACTTATCTTATTTTTTATACCTGAATTATATCAAAAATTCAATAATTATTTTCCTAGTGGATGACCATAGTACTAGAAGCCAACATAATATCCTGTCCAACCACCATTAGTGCAGATCTTGCCTCTCATAGAATTATGTAGAAGCACAGTGTTATCTATCCCAACTGTACTGTCTATACACACACTACATGATTTTTTCTTTCTACACCCCTTCCTTTGTCTACACCTATCGAAGGTGGGCACTCCATTGTCATTCAACTAACTTAGGTGCTTGAACTCGACACCACAATGCAACACAGTCCAGCATTCTACAACAATAGTGAGTTATTCAAAGAAGTTGTCAACCATAGCCATTTACAGCTCAGCTTAATATTATGGCCCCAAACTGCCACCAACATACTTCCCAGATATAGAGAAACCAATCCTAAAATTTATTTGGAACCACAAATGACCTAGAATAGCAAAGGCAATCTTGGCCAATAAAGACAAGGCAGGAGGCATTACAATTCCTGATTTGAAATTATACTACAAAGCCACTGTGACAAAATCAACATGGTATTGGCAACAAAACAGACCTGAGGATCAGTGGAATAGATTAGAAGACGCAGAGGCATCTATGAAAACACTCAGCCATCTTATCTTCAACAAAGGGGCTACACAAGCTCACTGGAAGAAAGATAGCCTCTTTAACAAATGGTGCTGGAAAACATGGCTTTCTACATGCCAAAAACTAAAACTTGACCCAGCTCTATCACCATGCGCTAAGTTAAAGTCAAAATGGATTAAAGATCTAAACATTAAAACAGAAACACTCAATCTCCTGGAAGAGAAAGTAGGAAGAACTCTTGAAGACATAGGGGTAGGTAAAGTATTCATGAAACAACATATATTCGCACGGGAAGCACTTGAAAGAATCAACAACTGGGATCAAGTCTTCTTAAGGAGCTTCTGCATGTCAAAAGAAATTGTCAACAGAGTGAAAAGACAATCCACAAATTTTGAAAAAATCCTAACTAATAAGCAATCAGACAGAGGACTACTGTCTAAAATATATAAAGAACTAAGATATAACAGGGCCCTCAAATTTAAAGACCCAATTCAGAAATGGGCATCTGAGATGAATACACACTTCTCAGAGGACAAAATTAAAGAAGCAAATAAATATATGAAAAAATACTCCACATCGCTAGCCATTCGTGAAATGCAAATTAAAACAATGCTGAGATACCATCTCACTCCAGAAAGAATGGCTATCATAAGGAAATCAACCAACAACAAATGTTGGAGAGGTTGTGGGGAAAAGGGAACACTTTTCCACTGCTGGTGGGAATGTAGACTGGTACAACCATTGTGGTGGTCAGTGTGGAGACTCCTCAAAAGAGTAGGACTAGAAATCCCATTCAAGCCAGCTATCCCCCTACTGATTTTTACCCAGATGCAACACTATCTCTTCTTCCATAGTTCTTCTTTAAAACTATAGGAATGGAGCAGCTGGTTGCAGAAAGTGGGGCATCTATAACAAGGGCGGAAAATCCAAGCATAAATACTCCTAACTCTACGTAGTTGATATTTATAGACATTGTAAAGCATTACACAACTCAAAGATTTATACAGTGCTAGCCAATAGCAATAAATTTATAAGAAATACGAGTAACACTACCCAATTAAAATTGATTTAACTGAATATAGCAAAACTAGCTATTCCAACTCCCAAAGTTGGTGTAGCAGCCTTACATATTTTCCAATCTCAGTATATGATCATGTGAATAAACATTAAACTTGCAAAACAGCAAGACAACAACACACCATCACTACAGAAACATCATAAATAATTTCTTCCTACTTCATAACGCCATTATATACTTTGGCCCTTATTTACGTTTGGTTTCTCACACCAGAGAAACAATGATATATTTACACATGGGAGTCCAATGTAATTCACTTGAGAGTATGGTCTCAAGTTGCATCCATTCACCTACACATGTCTCAACTGTTAAAAAAAAAAAGTCTTTTGGCCCAGGGAGATAGCTAGGTAGAATAAGTCCTTGTCTGGCAAGCTCAGGGTCCTGAGTTCAATCTCTAACACTGCAAAAAAATAAATAAATAAAAACTCTTCTTTACCCATTCTTCGGTGAATGGGCATATGGGCTGTTTCCGAGGTTTAGCTCTTACAAGCCGTGCTGCTGTAAACACAGGTGTGCATGTGTTGCTGGTGTATAACAGTCCTAATTGGCCAAGGAAGATAGTCAGAAGCGGTATAGGGTCCAAAGGGACCTCCAATCCTAGTTTCTTGAGGGATCAAAGGAGAAGAGAGATGGAAAGTAAGACACCAAAAGTAAAAACTGATGAAAAAAGGATAAAATAGAAACAAGTCTTTGTAAATAAGGAAGGGAAGAGGGTGTGAAGAGAGGGGAGGGGATTGGGAAAAAAAGAATCAAGATATATTATATACAAATTTCCTATGATGAATGCTATCATTATGTATATGTAAATTGTGCCAATAAATTTAAGAAAACAGAATTAACCATCAGAATGAGAGAATCATAATTATGCAATTTTTTCACTCTGAGACCATACCTTGAATCTTAAACCAAAGAATAAGAACAAAACAGATAAACAGAAGCATATTTAAGGAAATGTGTGAGCAGGCCAAATAGCTCAGCAGATTAAAGCACCTGCAAGCAGGAGAGGGGTCTGGGGTTCAATCCCCCGGCCTGCCATGCCAGCCTCACCCCTGGGCATGCTCTGAGATAGCAATTGAGACTGGACATGGTGGCACACACCTGTAATCCCAGCTCTTAGTAGGCTGTATGTAGGCGGATCACTACAAGTCCAATCTAGTAGTGAGACCCTGAACACCATGTAGACCCTTCCCTAAAATACAAAAAAAAAAAAAAAAAAAACCAAAGAAGAAAAAGAAATGTATCTGGAAAATAGTCCATGGAAAAAATTTACATACAAAATTCCTGAATATGTTGATACTAAACAGATTGAAGATTATAAAATATCTGTTCTTCTTAAGAATAAGGAGGGTGACAAAAATAGCATTCCCAGGTACACAGAATCAATAGAAAGTCTACAATGAATTGATATGAATTATGAAGTAAAAATATGCACCTATTAATTTCAAAATAAAATCATACATAATTTATAAATTATCTATATATTAAACCAAGAATTTTGTTGGCATGTGTCCCCGATTTTGGAATTTCCCAAATGACTGACTGTCTCTATTATTTGTGGCAGGGCCCAGAGCACACCTGGCAGTTCCTACAAACGAGATGGCAGGATGAACACTGGCTATCACAGGCCAGTCACACAAATAGCTCCAGTGTGCTATCAGCCTAATCTCTGAAGAAGTGGGAAAAGGCAAACCAGAGGCTGAGTGAAACCCTGTAGCCAATGACGTATGACCACTGAATGATTCTAAGAAGTCTCGGCTTCCATGCCTGAGCTCGCTGCCCTGGCGAGCATCCCATCCGCAGCCCTGGCACACTTGGTACCCTCCTCCCTTGGCTGGTTCTGAGGTGTATCCATTTGCCATAATAAAACTGGAATCTCTTAACTATAACACTTTGGAATCTGAGACATTCCCAAAAATCCTCAAACCTGAGGCTGATTGTGTAAATCCTCAAATATGTAACCAAATGGGCAGAAGTAACGGGAACCCCGGGAACCCCTGAATTGCTGGCTGTTAAAAGAGCAGTCATATGGGGTTTATTCATACACACTGTGCCATTTGTCTCACTCCAGGTACTATATAAAACTTAACATAAACACTGAACTATCCTTTATTTTTTTATTTCTATTATTACATGTTAGCAGCACATAATGACTGATACATGCTCAAAAAAAATTAAAAAAAAAACACTGTTCTTTTAAAAATGCCATTATAGAATACAATTGTTTCTTTTACTTTTTTTTCTTTTTACAAATATATATAGCCAAAGAAAAGTCACCTTACACTACCCATCTTTCCCGAGCCCTAGACAGGCTCACTCTACTACTCAGGGAAAAGCCAAAGCCTGCTAAGAGGCCTGTGGCATAGAAATATTCTAGGCAGTCAGACAAGGCTGGGCCCTTGAAGGAGCCAGCCTGGAAGACCAGATGCCTTGCCACTGTGGGAGAGACAGGCACCTCCACTGAGGGTCAGACCTCAAGAGAACAGATGAAACAAATGCTGCCATATATCTCCCTAGGAATGGACATCAGTGATTGGTATTCTAAACAGGTTCCTATCACCTTGAGAAATCCAGGAAGAGCCAACAACCCACCTTCCTACAGGAAAAGCCCATCATGTTCGTGTAGCAAGTAGGCATGAATGCAGGACATTTGGTCCCAATTTAATCAGTTTTACCTGAGCAACTACACTCATAATCTTACTGGTTCACCAATTTTGTCCCACTTTGTGCCCACCTTACAAGCCCCATTTTCCCACCTTGGGCCCACCTCATGTCATAGATTTTCTCTATCAAAATCCCTAGGGGTCATAGGTCACCAGCACAACTCTCTTGGAAAATGTAAGGTCATAAACTCGATTCCTGGTACCAAAATATTAAAAAATGCCTAGAAAAGTCAGGGCCCTTGGCAACCCACTCAGGTGCCCTTCTATCCCTTTCTTGGACATAAGTTTTCTTTTCTCCCAAAAAAAATATATTGTACTCTTAACCTCTGTTGTTCCTAAACTTTATTCTTCAGTTTTAGAGAACGTGAACTTGTCCCAGGTACCTAACAGATTAGGAGGCTTTCCCTCTATCAGCAATGGCCCTACGCAGGGCCTTTTGCCCCCTGGGCTTTCTGACTCCATTTCCTCCTCTTTCTTTGAGGTCCGAACCTCTCTTTGCTGTTTGTGGATCAGTTCAGGACCCTCAGGGCCTCTGTACCAGCTGTTTCCTCTCCTTGGTACACTTTTCTCCAGGTATCAGTGTAGCCCTCTCCTTAATTTCCTCTCATCTCTGCTGAAAATGCCACCTGGAAATTGTGGCATTTCACTAAGCACCTCTCCCTGGCCATATCAACCCTCTGGGAAGAGGGTAACTTCTTTTTCTTTTTTTTTATTATGCTTTTATTTGCCATGTGGCTCTAAAATGTTTGCATTAATAACATAGCCCTGGCAAGAAAGCCAGGCCAGGAGTGAGGGTCATGCCTTGGCAGACTGCCTTTCTGGGTCCAAAGAAAAGATTAAATTTGCTAAGACTTCAAAGAAAAATTCTTGCAGTACAATGCCCCAATTCTGAAGTTGCCCATCTTCAAGGAAAAAAGTGTACATGAGTACAACAAAAATATGTTTTAATCAAATGCCAGATTGCAGAACACTTAAATCAGAACTTAACACAGAAAATATTGAAACTGAATATTATTGGAGAATAGCTTATAAGATTATAACTAAACAATCTATTATAAATGTTTATTTATTTATAATCTATATTGTTGTTATAATGCACCCACACCTCCGTATCCACAGAGGATTAGTTCTAGGACCTTGGGCAGATACAGAGGTCCACACCCACTCACTCTAACACGGTATCATATTTGCATATAAATGATACACATCCTCCCCTATGATTTCAATCATCTCCAAATTTTTAATACCTAATACAATATGAATGTGATGTAACTAGCTGCACATTGTATTATTTAGTGAATCCGGTCAAGAAAAAAATCTATACTGGCTCAATATAAGTCCATTACCTTTAAATATTTTCTATCCAGTTCATTAAATCCATGGATGTGTACCTCACAGATACAGAAGGTTTAAGACATCAACTTCTCTGCCCTCTGACTCCCACTGAACAATACGCTCCCCCAGGGATGTAGAAGTGTCCACCCCTTGAAAAGAATGACCTGAAGAGGCAGGAACTTTTGTTTTCTTTCTCTGGAGAGTCCTCATGAATATAGTTATGATCGAATTTTCTTAATGCAGTCCACAAACAAAGTCTCTGTGTACTGCTTGCAAAAGATGCTTTCTATTTTTCAAAAGCAACTTCAAATCCTCTAATTTTTCTTTTCGTCTATTTTCAGGCCCTTGAGTTTCATACAGTCACTTGTAAAAGAATTGTGGTTAATTCTCAAATAGCAAAATATAGCAATGGAGCTATGAGCTTGAGTTTCAAGATAATTAAAAATTGCCTCCAAATTTCTACATGCAATTCAGCTTTCATTGCACACATGGCCATATGAGCACTTTCCCCCATGGGGTATGATGGGAGAAGGATCAAGCAAGCTCTGCATAATAAATATCTGCCCTCATAAACAACGTCAACAAGTTGTGAAAAAATGAACTATTCTCTGTAAGCCTAACTGGTTGTTCAAAATAAACTTCTATGTTGGTGCTGGTCAACCAACTGTCTCAGAGGTGTGAAAGCTTTGTTCATTGGACATGGAAAAGCTAAAGCTATTTGTCATCTCTAATATATTTTTGAAACGTAATTATTATTGATACTATTACAAAAGTTTTGAATAGAAGGCAGATCCAAAATTTCTTCCACAACATGCAATTTTTTATGGCTGAATAATACTAAAACACACCCACTGCTTCCCACAGCCATGACTGAATGGTGAGCATGTTCTGCACTGTACCTGTTCTCTGAACACGAAACTGAAATAAATGCGAGAAAGAAGCTTTGAAAACTCCTTTATGGCCTGTGCTACTTGTGGTGTGCCACCAAAAACATTTGCATGATATTAAAGTCCACTACAGTTGTTCAGCTACATGTAATACCCTATAGGATTGGATGAATTCTGACGCAAACATAAATATGCCACATCTCCCCAAAGTAATCCCATGAGACTACAGGAGTCAGAAAGAAAAACACAGGAAATGCTACCTCACCATCACCTGGCTATGGCCAAGAGGACGTGCTGGCCAAAGGAGGAATGGCTCAGTCCCACCAGCAGGGGACATGGCTAATGCCCAATGAGAGTGTCCTAAGTGCATGGCAATCCTAATTCCACTAGACACTGTCTCCACTCCTAAGAGTACAGAGGGGTCGTCAGGCAAACACATTGCCAGTGAGATAGCTTTAGTCATGAGTACACTGCAATATGTGCTTCTGTACATATTTTGAACACACATATCACAGTTTAGCAACAAAAGAGGATATAGTTTATAATCTGTAAGGGTTTTTTTTAAGAACAAAATTTGTTTTGCTTTATTTATGAAAATGAACTGAAAGAAAATTAACTCAACCTAATTGAAAAATGAAGGTTACAATGACCGCTTGACAAAATCAGGTAGAAAAATGATCTCCCAAAGTATGGGGTTCCCATCAGCAGGAAAAGATGTAAATTATCTATGATATACAGTTTGCTCTTTTGTTTAATTTGGTTTTGAACAAAAGTACCTTGAAATTCAAACTCAAGGAAGATAAATCATGGGCGGCAGAATTTTTCAAGCAACACGGCCACTTAGATAAGGACAAAGGGGCTCTTCCTTTAAATGCTATATTCATTTCAAACATCTACTTCACTGATTTGGGAAAGTCAGACATTTATGTGTTTTTATAGGCTTTCTGATAAGACTTTGTATTTGTGTTACAATATTGACTCTCATAGCTCTGATATCAGGGAAGGAGAAGCCTACTGCAAAATTACCTTTTATTTTTATATGTCAGGTTGTCTGGATTTTTTTTTTTTTGAGAGATCATAAATCTAAATGGATCCTTTAACCAAAGAGATTAACTAATTCTAGCAGAATCTGCAGCTCAAGTGGAGCTAAATTGAATTTCTGGATCACTGCAAATCCTAAGCTCTTACTGATTGTTTTATGTATGTCCAGTGGAGGAAATTTAGGAAATATGGATAAATTTTTATATCGCTTAAATCCTCCCTAAAACATAATGAAGAGTAACACTTTAAGCTTTATAGTTCTAATTTCCCTGCTTTATAGTTCTAATTTCCCTATACTTTGGGTAAGTATATAGGTATACTTACCCAAATACCTATAAAAAGGGTATTTTGTTTCATAATTTTTTGTATAACTTGCTAGTTAACTATATATTGTCTATTCATTTCCCTTTTCTTCAGTATTCTTTTCCAAAGCCCACAGCCTTACTCTGTTGGGTTTGTTTTGGTTTTTGTTTTTGTTTTTTTTTTCATTTTTATTGTTTCAATACACAGTTTTGCTGTGCAGCTCGGACTCATAGTAATTCTCCTGTCTCAGCCTCCCTAGTGCTGGAGTTACAAGCTTGCACCACCACTCCAGTTTTGATGGCCCACATGGCATGCCCGGGGTTCTGCAGCTGGCTGTCATGTGGTGCCAGGGATCAAATCTGGGTTCCTGCACTTGCCAAGCAGGCGCTTGGACCACTGAGCTATCTCCCCAGCCCTCTATGGTTATATTAAAGAGATATTTAAGCCACTGAGTTATAATATGACAAGGAATAAGTTAGAAAGAAAAAGCACAATTAATTCAGTTTACAATCTGAATATACTTGATCATTTCATTTTTACTGAAAATCGTAATAAAATTAATAGAAGTTTCTTTTTTATAACTTATGTATTTGGTACGGAGTCTCCCTAGGCAGCTCAGACTGGCAGAGATCCTCCTATTTTCAGCCTCCCCAGCGCTGGGATTACAGGTGTGGTCCACCAGGCCTAAACTCCATAGCCCGCTCAGTGCACCTGGGGGTGGGGCCAGCAGTCCCTGCACTTGCCTAAGCTGGCACCTAATCTGCTGAGCTTCTCGCCAGCCCTTTGATAGAAGTTTCAAGCCCTCTCATTTCTTTTTGAAAGCAAAGGCAGTGAATGCATTTCCCTCTTTGCTCTAAGTGCAGACTGTGACCACAAGGACAGTGCCATTTCCAGGCCTCAGTCTTTAAAATATTACACAGGTGCTTCCCTGCAGCCTTCTCTCTCGATCTTCCCCACCCATGCCTGATACGACACCAGAAATGCACATTAACGCAGTCTTTTTTTTTTTTCCCCCTGCGGAACCAAGGATTGAACTCAGGTCCTTGCCCTTGCCCTTGCCAGGGAAACACAGTCTTAATCTCTGAGCTACCTCTGCAGCCCAACACAGCCTCAGTTAGCAAGACAATGAGACATCACAACCTCAAAACTGCAGAGGCAAATATGAGGGAGAGAGGATAATGTATTTCCCCTTTAAGCTACTGTGGCACTGGTCTTGTGTTACAGTAGCAGTCACACCTAATTTACCTTCTCCTTATCAATGGGGATTTATTCACAGTAAATGCTTGCCCCATCTCAGCTTGGTCTGAAATTCAGTGCCTCTTAGAACTTCCTCCACTGGAAGTCTTTAGACCTGTTCCACAGAAGCAGTTTGGTCTGATTGCCACTTTTGAATTTCTGTCAGTAATATAAAACGAGCATCAGTACTTCATTTGGTCACAAATAGAAAGGTTTTCTTTTTTTTCTTTTTTTGGCAGAACTGGAGATTGAACTCAGGCCCTTGCACATGCCAGGCAAGTACTTATTCTACTGAGCCATCTCCCCAGCCCAGGAAGGTTTTCAGTGTTTCGCACTTCCATGAGAGTCCGTAGACATTGGGTAAAACAAAATGATGCTCACCATGACCTATAAAGGAAACTCACCTAGATTAAGTCCCACCCTTGTTACTAATATAAAACCACTTTTCATGCAAAAATAGTAGACTTTGCTTGAAGACATCCTGGAACTCAGCTTAAAGCCCTCCTTTTCACACAGGTAGAAGCTGATGATGTGTTTAGGAGACTGCTTCAACATCACCATTGAAAAGGAGAACTAGAACTCAGAAATGCTGATTTTTAATCAAGAATACCTTCTACAACTCTAAAATATAGAAGCGTTAAGAAAAAAATTCTTTTCCAAATATCCTCACTTTGGATCTCATCCACATTTTCTTTTTCTTCAATACAGCTGTCATTTTTAATGTATTTCAGAGTCAGGTACGGTGGTGCATGCCTATCACCCCAGCACTTGGGAGGTTGAGACGGGGATCGCTGTGAGCTCAAGGTTACCCTGCTACAGAGTGAAACCCCTTCTCAAAAATGTAAATGTAGGGCCTGCCAAATAGCTCATCTGATTAAAGTGCCTGCAAGCAGATGCAGGGGCCTGAGGTTCAATCCCCAGGCCTGCTGTGCCGGCCCCACCCAAGAGCCTGCTGAGACAGCAATTGAAACTGGGCATATTAGCACAAACCTGTAATCCCAACTCTTAGGAGGCTGTAAGCAGGCAGATCTAGTAGTGAGACCCTGAACACCCTGTAGACCTTTCCCTAACATACAAAAATAAATAAATAAATAACAAATAAATAAATAAATAAATGTGCATCAGTGCCTTAAATGACCTTCAGTGCACAGAATCCAGTCAGTTCTTTCAAGCTGAATAACATTCATTCATTCTTCGTGAAATTCTTAGGTAACAACCAAGGACAAAGCACTGACGTGTGGGACGCCATTCCTACCTGGGGAAGTGTGCAACAGGAAAACAAGAAGGTGTAGTATACCTGAGTATGATGCACTCTGGAGGATGAAGGGAAGCCAAATACTTATGGCTTCATCAGCTTAAAAATATTATCTGAGTCCTGGAAATCATGGAAGGCTTCCTGGGAGAAGTCCCAGAAAGTTCAAATCCTAAAACCCTGCTCAGAAGATAGCTAACTGTACAGAGGAGAAAGGAGAACCGCACACTGCAACTATCACAGCTAGTGGAACTCCAAGGACCCCAGTTTCACACCTGATTCCCACTCCGTCAACCCCATTACCTTCTTCTCCTCACACACATTTTCCCATTTTCTAATCTCTGTTCCAAGCACTGAGACAATACTAGTAATAACCATGAAAAATGTAAAACCCCTAAGGCACCATGGACCATGAGCTAAGTAAAAATTGCCAGAAGTAACTACAATATACTCCCAATTTAAATCTTTTTTTGTATAACCCTGTTAATATTCTCTGCAAAACTAGAATATATGATGCTGAAAATATTCAGGTATAAATGTATGAAGGACCACAATTCTGAAACTTTTTCTTTGCAGCTCCTTAAAAGATTGATGACAAGGACCAGCAAGACAGCTCAGCAGACTAAGCACCTGCTGAGGCAAGCACAGGGACCAAGGTTCAAGGCCCAACAGCACATGCCACACTGGCCCTGCCCCCCAGAGCACTGAGCCAGCCACTGGGAGTACACCTGTTAGCCCAGCACTGGGGAGGCTGAAAACAGGAGGATCACTATGAGTCCAATCCGTATAGTGAGACTCTGTACCAAATACATTAAAAGAAAAAAACCTGTTAACGCTTCTAATCGCTTTTCTAGATGGAGGCGGTAATCAGCCCTGCAACCGGGTCTCTGGGTCAAGGGATGTTCCTGATTAGTAGCACAGTGAAAGCTCCTTCACTACCACTGGGCTTCCAGGAGAAAATCCAAACTGCAATTGTAGATAAGGAGGTTTGCTGCATTTTACTAAATGTTTAAATAACTATTAAAGATATTTATGTCCCATGCAGGATAATAAGATAACACATTCTACTGTATTAAAATGCTGACATAAAACTTTAAACCAATTTAGAGTGAAGAAAGGAATATATGGAAAGGAATATATATATATTCATATATATATATAATGTGATTCTCATGAGATGAGAAGTAGGGGCATGCCTCGTGACAGAGTGATTGCTTAATGTACGTGAAGCTATGTTCCCAACACCACCTCCTCTCAAAATATCATGCAGGACACATATAAGTAAAAGGATGATGCACAAAGTACCGGATGTATCAACATAAAGAAACTTCTTTTCAAGAATGTAAGAACATAGCACAGTGGTGCGTGCATACTCGTGCCTATAACAGCACAATTCATAATCGCTGAATCTTGGAACTGGCATAAATGTCCATCGAGAGATGATTGGGTGCACAACACACGGTTCTGGGCCAGGGAGATAGCGCAGTGGAATAAGTACCTGCCTGGCAAGTGCAGGGTCCTGAGTTCAATCTCCAGTACTGAAAAAAAAAAAAAAAAAAATAGTATATACACACAGCAGAGTACAGCTATGCCCTGAAGAAAACCTTGGGTCACTGTAGGGAAGTGGATGTGCCTGAGGCTGTAAAGTTAATTGAAACGAGACACACATGCTTGAATGTCAGACGGCTCCTCTTCATGAGAAAGCCAAGTACACTTAAAGAGGAAAACAAAGATGCTACAAGGGACGGATACCCTCAGGTGGGAAGGGGATGGAAAGATGGAGGGAGGGAGAGGAGGTGGAAAGCTTGGGTGTGCTGCACACACCACGTACCTTCACCAAGTCCACACAATGAAAGCAATCGCTATGTACTGCAGACTCACACTAATAAAGATGGACAGGAAACTGGATAGGAAAAAAAGGTGCAGGAGGGAATGTTCTTCATGGTATACCCTGTAAATGCACTGATTTTGAAACCTTCTGACCTAATCCAGTATAACACAGCTTTAAACATAGATTAGAAACATGACATGGAGAAAAATCAACTGTTTTTTAGCCATTACTGAACAAAAGGCAGTTTATTAATAATGCACACCGAATAAACTGTGCTGTTGAAAGATGTGAAGAAAATTAAAAGCAGTTAATGAAACATTGTTAAATGAATAAGTTAAAAACTAAGCACAGGGTCCTGAGTTCAATCACTGGTCCTGCCAAACAAAAGTTAAAAATCGTTTGGTTTTGGTACCAGGAATTGAACTCAGGACCTCGTGCTTTCCAGGCAGGTGCTACACCCCCTAAGCTATACCCCAAACCCTAAAACTAAAGAGAAGATCAAATTATCAGAATAAGAGAGTTTCATTTTCAAACAGAAGTTTACCCAAAGCTAAAATCTCATTAGGACACCGCAGTAAAAGCCCAGCTGCAGTGTCTCCATATTGGTGTTCTTTTTCCTTTTTTTTTTTTCCTCCAGTACCAGGGATTGAACTCAAGCCCTTGAACTTTCCAGGAAAGCACTTCTTCCACTGAGCTATCTCCCTAGCCCTTCGGTGCAGTTCTTAACAAAACCATTTTCCATTTTGTGAGGAACAGTGTACTCAGGGAATAAGACATCCGCGGGTTTTCTTCTAATTTAAAGTCTCCGTTTCACACATAGTAAAATGGCCAGTATGGTGCTGTTTCCATCATTGCTTAGAACTCAAATTTGTGGGCTGGGGAGATGGCTCAGTAGAATAAGCGCTTGCCCGGCAAGTGCAAAGTCCTGAGTTCAATCCCTGATACCCAAAAAAAGAAAGAAAGAAAGAAAGAAAGAAAGAAAGAAAGAAAGAAAGAAAGAAAGAAAGAAAGAAAGAAAGAAAGAAAGAAAGAAAAACTAAAGAACTAAAATTCATGCCCTGGAGGTTTCACTTGGGAGTGAATGCTCTCTGCCAAATGGGTTCTCAGACTTCCCTCTCCAGGGGCCTCAGTTATCTGCCTCCTGGTTCAAGAAAACTGGCAGTGCACAGGCATAAAAACGGCAAGTGAGAACAGCAACTGTACACAGCCACAGTCTTCTTACGTTATGCTGTATAATATGGCATAGTACAAAGTTCCTTGTTCATGGTTATGTAATTAGAGGGATAAAAAAAAAACCACAATTTAAAATGACTTAAGGCAGGTCTGGGGATGTAGCTCAGTGCTAGAGCCCTTGCCTAACATGCACAAAACCTTGGCTTCAATCCCCAGTACCACAAGTGAACATTTTTAATTAAAATGATAAACTGCATAATGTCTTGTGTTAACTGTGGTAATTACTTTGACCCATTCTGTTATAGACCTCAAGTGGTTTAAGGGTCCACATCAAGAGTAATGCAGGGGCTGAGAAGACAGCTCTGAGGTCTAAGCGCAGGTGTGCAGACCACCAAACCCGGGGTGTTGATGCTCCCCTGTAATCCCAGCACTGGGGAGGCTGAGACAGAGAGGATAACTACCAGCCTGAGCTGCATAGCAAGATCCTGTACCAAACAAATAAATAAATTTTAAAAAAGAATCTAATACAACATTAATAAAATTCTGCCTTAACGAGACAAGTTTATTTCATCAACCCAACCCTACCTCATTAAGTGTATTATTCCATCTACAGTTTCTGATACAAATAAACAGGGTACCAGTGAGCACATGTGAAAATTGGAAGTGCTGACTGCCTTCCCCGAGCCTCCCTTGTGCACATTAAATCATCACAGCTCCACTCTTCAAGTCCAATTGGCTGAGCATCAGTCACCAAAATGTCACATTCTTACCTCTCATGAAATAAATCCTCAAGGGGCTAAACACTGCACCAAAAGTGTTATCTACTGCTTGATTACTCCCATCCAACACCTCCTTTGAAAGGCATGTCTTCAGGGGCATAACATTCCCTCTGAACTCTGCAGCCTGTCAAAAGATGGGACTGAGTTCTGCCTCCCTCCCACTGTCATCCACCAGCGGACCAGGTACCTGCCTGCCCTCCTGTCCCAGACCTGCCTCCAGCAAACCTCCACACTGCCTGTCCTGCTTGCCTCCACCCCCGGCAGCTTATCACTCCTACAAACAGGTGGGCCTCTAAGGAGCATTATCCTCATTACCCAAGATCCGCTCTGCTCCTCTGGCCAATTCAATGTCCAAGCACCTGGCTCTAATCCCATTACTTGCTTACTCACTGGCCAGCCTACTTTGCTCTTCCGTTTGCATGATGAAGCCTCTCTTGTGCTCAGCTGTGTACTCTTGGAAACTCCTGTGAACTCACCCTTGCTCTGACCATGCTGCCCACTAACATGAGAAAGAGAAGGTCATTGTCTCCTGATTAATTTATTTTAAACAACCTACCATTAAAAAGCCACAATCTACAAGATAAGCTATACATCTATTATACTTAGGTCACTTCATCACAAATCTCTGCCACTTTTCCTTTGCTACCAGTGACTTCTGTTTCTGGCCCACTGGCTGTGGCCCAGCAGCTGTACTGTTCACTGTGTGCCATGACCCTCTGCCAGATATACAGGCTCACACAGAACTGCTCGCCCTGCCCTTACAGTGATGGATGACCACTGTTTCCAGTGGAAGTAGAAGTGTCTCTTCCAGGCAGCAGCTGCCATAAGCTCCTCCTCTAACTTCTGAGTTGATCAGGGAAGCTTGGGTCTTAATGGACTTCCTTAACCTGGTAGAACAATAGATAGAGCCCCCTGCTAGCATCTACTAGAGATGAAGAGGGAGCAAGACAAATCTAAGTCAGACCAAGATTTCTGTAGTGCGGTGTGCAATTCCTAACTCTAGCATAATGCTACAGATACAACACAAGAATGAAAGGAAAAGTTAACCAGGAGAGCTCAGCCTGCATATCTGACAGGATCTATAATTAGTCCTAAAGGAGTCCTTATCTCATGAAGCAGTGAGCCAAGTTGCACAATAGATATCTACTTAATTCTAAATAGAAATCAATTGGGATTTTCTCTTATTTCAACTGAAAAAAAAATGGTAGTAGTTAGACTCCAAATCTTCACTTCTTTTAAACTAGTGCTAAAGAAATCAGGGCTAGTTCTTTCATGCCATGCCATCTATATAGGGAAGAACATGATAATCATTCATGTTAGGATTCTAATTACACGTATCATATTAAACTAGCTATAAATTAATCTAACCATAAATTAAATAACATTATACTTTAGCATGCTTCTATAAAATTATTGAACACCTGTCTATATTTCTACTTAAATTTTTTATCAAAAAATGATTTTGAGACAGGGTCTCACTATGCAGTTCAGGCTGCCTTGAGCTCACTGTGTAGCCTAAGCTGGTCTAGAACTTGAAATGATCCTCCCGCTTCAGCCCCCCCCCCCATGAGCTAAGATTACAGGCATGTGCCTCTGTACCCAGCCCTACTTCCACTTAAATTAACATGATGTTCTAAATGACCTAAATAAATTTTATTCATTCATTTTTAGTAAACAACTTCATGATCAATTGCCCAATGGGCAAACTCTTCAGAAAAATATGGTACTACACTTTGAGATCATAATGTTAGGTGAAATAAATCAGACATAAAATATCACAGGACTTCTTTTATATGAAAAAACCTAAAATTCAAATAAAGAACAACATAACAGGCAGGCAACGCAAAGTAGGAAGCTAGACCTTCAAAGGGGGAAAGGATATGAAAGCAGGAATTAAATTGTGTTATGTATATGTATCTATTCCCCACAAAGAAAGTAAACATTATGTATTGTACACATGCACTAATAAATAAAGAGAAAAATATCATTATTATTAACTAAATACTAATCCCCAAAAATGCATATCAAGACATATTTAGTCAAAATTGGTGCCCATAGCTCGTAGTATCGTTTGAAAAATAAAATTGTAGAATTTACATCTCTTACATTCAAACAAAAGTCTTTTGAAGCCTGAAAAGCATGTCCAGATTATTTGATGCCCACCAGCTGACCAGCTCCTGCCCGCCCCAGTGTCCCCAGACCTGCTTCCAGCAAACCTCTTGAAAAGCACGTCCCAATCCATTGTACTACTCAAACTGAAATGTGTTATTGCTCATCTGTGCTTTTCTATTTGATTAAAAATGTTTGAATCTACTGGTACCTTTGAAATACTCCCTCAGTACTTTACTCTTATTTCTCCTGTATTTCATTCTTACCTGTTTTACTTACCACAGATTTTTACCTCATTCTTATAATCTGCCTCTCTTCTAATGACTCAATCATATTGTTATAGTTTCTCAAGACTTCTATACAGAATTCACTCATTTTTTAAATGTTTTAAACTGACAACTTTTATTGAATAATTAAATACTTGGAAATACATTGCATTTTTGTATTCACATGTATGCACTCCATAAATTCAAAGTAAATGACAATTCCATTAAACTTTACACATAGAAGTGCTAAACTCAAGTCTAAAATTAATAAAATCTCAGGAGAAAAAGGACAAGTGCCTCAAAGAGTTTATACTCATCTGTCACTTCAAGTCCAACAGAAATTTTTCACATGATCACTGGATAAAATGCTTTTAAACACATAGACACTCATACTAATGGTCTTAGCTATTAACTGTGCATGTATCTGTCATTTTGGTTAGACTGTGAGTCCTTCACAGCAAAGGAAATTCTCTCACTCACTCCTGAATTTCTTGCAACTGGAAAAAAGATTAATAAGCACTAAACAGAATGATGCTTCTGTCAATAAAGTCAACTTACCATGTTTGAGAAAATTAAAAAATTTAAATTTGAGAGACTGTTTTTCCTTGATCACTGATGGAGAGAAGGTTTCCGGTACAATAAAATGTGTCCCTTCCATATTGCTGTAAGCATGCTGCACGCTGCACTCACTTATCTCCTTCCTCAGCACATTATTACCACATTGGTGCACACAGCCTTTCACTCCATCTTGCAAAAGAAACAATGGCTCCACTGGAAAATGGGACAGCCAGCATCACTTCAGAGCTACACCGAGCATGATGGAGACAGTGTCTACTCATACCGGAAGGCATCCCCACCTGTGTAAGTACTGTAGCCACATATTCATTTAGAAACCAAGCCCTATACATTGCATCTCTATGTATCCTCATAAACCTAGATTGAGCCTGATTCAAATAAATTTCCTTACACATACATGAGATTCACACATTCATTCACTCACTTACTTATTTCAATTGACAAATTCCATTACTTGTTATAATTTTCTCTGCCTCAATAAACTTTGAATGAAGATGCTGCTTAATTACCATAACAAAGAACATATTTTCAATTTTAAAATCTGTGGTAGGTAGAGAACAGAGGTTTTTAGAGTAGTGCAATTATTTTTTTTTTAGAAATTCAGATTTTTTTTAATTTTTGAAGAACAAATAGCAATGAGACAGTTTCAAATCAAATTAACAGGACACATTTGATAATTAATACATTGCAAACAGTTTTTGTAATGATTTGGTGCATACAAGGTGCACACCTGATATTATACTTACAGTCACTATTATAGCAGATGTCTCTAGTCAGTGAATTAAGAGAATGTAGCTGTATATTTATCTTATTTTTTAAAAGCTGAATTATATCACACATTCAATAATTAATACTTTCTACCTTGTATCTTCCTAGTGGTTGTCCAAAGCACTAGAAGCCGACATAATATCCTCTCCAAACACTATTAGTGCAAATCTTGCTTCGCATAGAATTATGCATAAGCACTGCATATTTATCCTAACTGTACTGTCTACACAAACACATCATGGTTCTTCCTTTACATACCACTTTTTTTTTTGTCTAGACCTATCAAACATGGGCACTCTATTGTCATTAAACCATTAGTAGGTGCCAGAACTCAGCGACACACTCAAACATAGTCCAGCAGTCCACAATAATAGTGACTTATCTGAAGAAGTTGTTGACTATAGCCATTTAGAGCTCAATTTATTATTATGGCCCCATGTTATAAACCTCATTTTTATAATTTTCTGCTGAATGGTTAAGACTGAGATAAAGCAAGACCTATATAAAAAAAAAAAAATGTAGCTTTTGTATCTGATGAGGTCAGTCAAGTCCCCTCAGGGTTTATCTTGTAATCCTGTACCTTACTCTGTAGATCCTTTGTCTGTGTCAGCCATGTGAATGAGTCATGGCCATTGCTTGACCACTTTGCTCTCTGTGAGAGCCTGAGAGAAAGTTTTTTCTCCATGTGACTCTCCCCAGGCACACTTTAGATCATCGATCTTCTTCCTCTGTGGCTCCATAATCTCCTTGATCAGAAAATTTGGGGCACAACTGAGTTCTATGATGTTACAGTACAGGTTCTCCTATGTCCTGAGTCTTCGCTGACCTTGAAAGGCTAGGGCCAAAATCTTAGCTGATATTGTGGCCCTTCTATTTCTCCAGTTTATGATCTGTGAACATAGGTTGTTGACCATTCAGAAGAAAAGCTGATTAGTACCCTGCAGCATATACCATTTAGTTTGCCCAAACTATCTGACTAAATTCTTTTTAGTTGTTGTTGTATATTTCTATATGTATTTCTTCTTTTGACTTCTTACACTAGGGAGACTATATGATATTTGCATATCTGTGTCTGGTTTATTTCACTTATGAGTATATGTTCAAGTGGCATCCACTTCAAAATAAATGCTTCAAGTTTATCATTCTTTATACCTGAGTAATACTCCATTATATACAAATACCACATCTTTTCCAACCATTCCTCATGTGACAAGCATCTTAGTTGTTTCGAAGACTTTGGTATCACAAATTGTGCTACTATAAACATAGGTACACATATATCACTATGATACGATGATTTCAGTTCCTCTGGGAAAATTCCCAGTAGGGGGATAGCCACCTTGAATGGGATTTCCAGTGCTACCCTTTTGAAGAATCTCCACACTAATCTCCACAATGGTTGTACCAGTCTACATTCCCAATGCAGAAGTATTCCCTTTTCCCCATATCCTCTCCAACATTTGTCGTTGGCTGATTTCCTTATTGTAGTCATTCTTTCTGGAGTGAGATGGTATCTCAGTGTTGTTTTTATTTGCATTTCATGGATGACTAGCAATGTGGAGGATCTTTTCATATATTTATTCACTTCTTTAATTTTGTCCTCTGAAAAGTGTCTATTCATCTCAGATGCCCATTTCTGAATTGGGTCTTTAAATTTGAGGGCCCTAATATATCTTTGTTCTTTATATATTCTAGACAACAGGCTTTTGTCTGAGGACTTATTACTTAAGATTTTTTCGAAATTTGTGGGTTGTCTTTTCACTCTCTTGACAATTTCTTTTGACATGCAGAAACTCCTTAAGAAGAGCTGATCCCAGTTGTTGATTCTTTCAAGTGTTTCCCATGCGAATATATGTTTGTTCATGAACTCTTTACCTACCCTATGTCTTCAAGAGTTCCTCCTACTTTCTCTTCCAGGAGATTGAGTGTTTATCTTTTAATGTTTAGATCTTTAATCCATTTTCACTTTAACTTAGTGCATGGTGATAGAGCTGGGTCAAGTTTTAGTTTTTGGCATCTAGAAAGCCAAGTATTCCAGCACCATTTGTTAAAGAGGCTATCTTTCTTCCAGTAACCTTGTTTGGCCCCTCTGTCAAAGATCAGGTGGCTGAGTGTGTTCACAGAGGCCTCTGAATCTTCTAATCCATTGCATCGATCCTCAGGTCTATTTCATTGTCAATACCATGTTGATTTTATCACAGTAGCTTTGTAGTATAATTTCAAGTCAGGAATTGTGATGCCTCCTGCCTTGTCTTTATTGGCCAAGATTGCCTTTGCTATTCTAGGTCGTTTGTGGTTCCAAATAAATTTTAGGATTGATTTCTCTAGGTCTGGGAGGTATGTTGGTGGCAGTTTGATAGGGATTGCATTAAATCTGTACAGCAATTTGGGGAGCATGGCCATCTTCACGATGTTGGTTCTTCCTATCCAGGAGCATGGAATATCTTTCCATTTTCTGAAATCCTCTATAATCTCTTTTCTTAGAGTGTTCTAATTTTCTGTGAAAAGAATTCCTTGGTTAAGTGAATCCCAAGGTATTTCATTTTCCACAGTGCTATTGTAAAGGGTATTGTTTCTATTGTTTCCCTTTCAGTGTGCTTGTTATCTGTGTAGAGGAATGCTATTGACTTTTGAGTACTGACTTTGTATCTTGCTATGCTACTGAATTTCTGTATCAGTTCTAGTAGTTTCTTGGTGGAATTTTTGGGGTCTTCCAAGTAAAGTATCATGTCATCTGCAAATAGTGATAATTTAGCTTCTTCTTTACCTATTCTTATTCCCTTTATTTCTCCCTCTTTTCTAATGGCTGTTGCTAAGGATTCCAAAACTACATTGAATAGGAAGGGTGATAGAGGTCATCCTTTTCTTGTACCTCATTTAAAAGTAAAAGATTTCAGTTTTTCCCCATTTAGGATTATGTGAGCTTTTGGGTTGTCATAAATGGCTTTTATCCAGTTAAGGTAGCGTCCATCTATTCCAATTTTCTGTAGGACCTTCAGCATGAATGAATGTTGGATTTGTCAAAAGCTTTCTCTGCATCAATTGAGATGATCATGTAGATTTTAGATTTCAGTCTATTAGTATAGTTTATTACATTTATAGATTTTTGAATATTGAACCATTCTTGCATCCCTGGGATGAATGCTACCTGGTCATACTGTATGATCCTCTTGATGATATGCTGCATTCTATTTGCCCAGATTTTACTGAGTATTTTTGCATCTCTGCTCATGAGGGAGATTGGCCTGTAGTTCTCCTTCTTGGTTGTATCTTTCCCTGGTTTTGGAATCAGTATAATACTTACCTCCAGAAATGATTTTGGGAGGATTGCTTCCTTTTCAATTTCATTGAAGAGTTTGAGGAGTGTACAGATTATATCTTCTATAAATTTCTTGTAGAATTCATCTATGAATCCATCAGGACCTGGACTTTTCTTTGTCGGTAGACTTTCTATTACATTTCATATTTCATTGGCTGTTATTTCCTTATTGAGAGTTATTGTATCTTCTTGGTTCAGTTTTGGTAATTTGTACCTTTCTAGGAATCTGTCCATTTCACTGTCTCTTCTATTCTGTGAGCATAAAGATTCTCAAAGTAGCTATTGACAATCTTCTGGATTTCCACTGGGTCTGTGGTGATTTTACCCTTTTCTTTTCTTATTGCTTGTATTTGAATTTTTCTTTCCTCTTTTTGATGAGGTTGGCTAGAGGCTTACCAACTTTAATTAGACTTTCAAAGAACAACTTTTAGCCAGGCATGGTGGCGCATGCCTGTAATCCCAGCACTCGGGAGGCTGAGGCAGGAGGATTGTTGTGAGTTCGAGACCAGCCTGAGCTATAAAGTGAGCTTAAGGCCAGCCTGAACTGTCTCAAAAAGACAAAAAAAAAAAAAAAAAAAAAAA
>PVKA01023706.1:10755-35345 GCA_004027165.1 Ctenomys sociabilis | reverse complement strand
AAGGGCATGAGTTCAAGCCCCGGTTCTGCCAAAAAAAAAAAAAAGAAAAAAACAAGAACAGAATGTCTATAAATAATCAGTTTCTGTTCCTACTTCTAAGAACAGCACAGAAATACAACACTCACATCTCACTTTGATCAGTTCCACCTGACAGTGCCCTTCCTAAGGAAGATGCTAAGCACAACAACTTGACCTTGACCTTTATGTATAGCAAGGACTTTTCAGCCTCCAGCTGGGTCTCCCTGAGCAGGATAGTATCAAAGCACTGGGGAGGCATCACACATAGCATCAAAGAATTGGGGGTGTTTTGCTAAGCAGGTATCCACAAGGAGCTAAGAGAGCTTCCATTTCCCTTTTGTTCCACATGGATGGTCAAATATAACAATTTTTGCTAAAAAAAAAGAACAGAGAGGGACTTGGAGCCCATGAGTCAGTGTGGGTGGATTCCATGGGCACAGGTGCTAAATCTAAGTGCTTTAAAATCCAAGCCCTTGAAAGCATGTGTTCTTCTGACTGGCAACCTCAAAGAGTCCTTAAGGAAGTTTCTTTAGCTCTTAGCACTACCTGTGTTTGGGACAAAGTCTCAAACCATTGCCGAGGTTTGGGAAGATCTCTTGAGGCCAAAATTACACAACACTGTAGTTTACTTGCTCTTCAAGCATCGAGGGAGAAGCCCACCTTGTACTCCCTGGAAATGAGCAGCTTGGCTTTATCCCAGAGATCCCTTTGTAGTTTCCAGTCAGAATTCACCCTCAGCTAAACTTGCTTCTTTTCTTAGCAACACAGCCAGTCTCAACCCCCATGGGATGTTGCTGTTGGTCTGATGGAGGTAAAGAGACGTGCCCTTTTCCACAGACAACCAATTTCATGAGCCACATGTTCATGACAAGCTGACAGTCTGTGAAGTGTTTGCATCTGGAATTCGGAAAACTGGTTTGTAACCCCACACCTGCTCTTAACTCATCTGGTGGCCTTTGACATCGCACTAACTTTTTATCTCGATTTCCCTCCCTAAACTTGGAGTTCGCCCCCACATTTAGCCCACAAGCTAATTGAAAGCAGACAGGGAGGAACTAAAAGGATGGAGGTGGGGCAGTCTGGGTAGGAACAAGTTCACAGAAGAATATCGTTCCAGTCTGGGACTTACTGAGTGGAAGTATTATTGCTGTTAAGGTCCAGCTAGAAATGTTGAACAGGCAATTTTAAGTAAGGAAATAGGCAGGCTTAGCCTGGTGAGTGGTTAGCATCTGTTTGCACCTTAAAACCAACGAGGTGTATGAGATACAAAAGAAAAGATATAAAGAGAAAAAAGACCCCAAAAAATGCCTTTCCATGGTGAGACTAAGGGAGGATTAAATACATGAGAAGTGTTACACATCATTGTGTTAAGTTACATTGAACTTGGGTCACCTCCAATTTCCAAACACAGGGTGGTTGATAGGGAAGACAGAACTAAATGTGTTCAAACAATCACTTTGGAGATACAGAACGAAAACTACATCTCAGCTGTCAACAAGACTGATATAAGTAGGGATTCTAGATAGCTCAGGAGGCTAAAGCACCTGCTGAGGCAGGCACAGGGACCAGAGTCCAATCCCAGCCCCAACCCGATAGTGACTGAGACTGGGTGTGATGGCAAACACCTGTAAATCCCATTGCTTGGGAGGCTGAAAACAATGGGATCACTGTGAGACTGACCTGTGAATTAAGACCTTTTATACTCTGTCTGAAATACATAAGAATGATGATGTAAAGTTTGAGTTTTAGTGGAAAATCTCTTTGACAAGTTTAACTACTCTATGATTTTCATGTATTTTGATTACTTTGACCTTTCTTTTTCTTTCATTTAATTTGGCAATAATTGTATTTTATTTTATTTTTACTTTTTATTCATTTTAATGAGAAAAAAGATAAAATAGCAATGAGACATTTTCAAAAAAGGTTAATAGAAGAGTTATAAGAATTAAATAGATTGTATATTGTTGTCTTCATAGTGGTTATTCATAGTACAAGATGCAGACATGCTATCCTGTCCAAAATCTATTAGTACAAATTTTTCTTCTCATTGAATTAAGAGAAACTATATATCTATCTCAACTACTTCATATATACAGATACAAAATGGTCTTTCATTTGTATCCTTATTTTTACTTTAGTTTTGTCAGAGATGGGTATTCCCTTGCCATTTAAATATTGTAGGTATGCGAATTCCGCAAAATAATTCAATATACTACAGTAGTCCATAATAATAGTGGGTTATTCATAGGACTGGCAATGTCAGAAGTTGTTGACTTGGGCCTTTTACATATGTTAATATGGCTTTACTTTTTTATACCTCGTTTTTATACTTTTCTGCTGGATGGTTCAGATGACTAAGATAAAGCAAAACTATATAACAAGAAATTAATTTTTGTATATGATAAGGTCAGGCAAACCCTCTCAGCACTTATGCTGAAACCCTGTACCACAGTTTGTAGATTTTTTATCAGTGTCAGCGATGTGAAGAGTCATGGCCATTTCTTGACCAATTTGCCCTCTGTGAAAACCTGACAGAATATTTTCTCCCCATGTGACTCTCCTTAGGCACACTCTATGTCATTGAGCACTGTCCTCTTTGGCCCCATAATCTCCTTGATCAGAAAATTTAGGACACCACTGAGTTCAGAATATTATAGTACATGTTCTCCTATGTTCTGAGACCTCACTGACCTTGAAAGACTAGAACCAAAATGTTGGCTGTCCTTGCGGCCCTTCTTTTTCTCTAATTTTTATTCTGAAAAATTGGGTTGTTAATCCTCCAGAAGAGAAGCTTAATGATATTATTACCCTATAACATAGGCAGTTGAGCTTAACCTGTCTGAATATTAAACATCTTAGACATAATGTAGAATAGGAATTTAAAGTTTAACCTATCAATACTTGATGGAAAATAATTGTTCCTTTTCATATGTGATACCAGCCAAAATATTATAGGTACTTGAATTCAGCAAAATAACCCAATATAGTCCAATAGTCCATAAGAGTAGTGAGTTATGAGCACAACCATAAATTGTCCAAAGTTATTGATTTGAGCCTCTTACAGCTCAGCATGTTAATATAGCTTTACTTTTTACACCACATGGTTACACTTTTCTAGCTGGATGGTTAAGACCAAGTTAAAGCAAGGTCTATATAAAAATGAAACTTTTGCAATTTGATAAGGAGAGTCAAATCCCCTCAGGATTTACCCTGGAACCAAGTAGAGCATCTTGTGGATCTTTTCTTTCTGTCAGTCATCTGGATGAGTCATAGCCATCAGTTCACTAATTTGCCCTCTGGGAAAGCCTGCGAGAACTGGTTCTATCTAGGTGATTCTCTTTAGGCACATTATGTTTCATTGATCACTTTTTTCTGTGGCCCCATAATCTCCTTGATCAGAAAACTTGGGACATCACTGAGTTACAGGATGTCACAGCAGAGGTTCCCTTATGTCCTGAATCCTCACTGACCTTGAAAGGGCAGGGCCAAAATATTGGCTATACTTTTAGCCCGTCTATCTCTCTAATTTTTGGTCTGCAAACTTTAGTAGTAAACATCCAGAAGAGAAGCTTAATCATATTATTATCCTATAACAAAGGCACTTAAGCTTAACATCCCTATCTGTCTGAATATCACATACCTTAAACATAAAATGAAACTGCTATTTTCCTACAACCATGAAAGTTCTAATATATAAATCCCTATAGAATGTTAAAAAACCAAATATACATTTTTACACAGATATTTAGAAATTAAACCATAGCAACATTGTAGCAGTACAATCCTGCTACATTTCATTTTCCTTCTACCTCATTTAATTTTATTCCCTTTTATTTTTGAATACATTTAGAGAGACTAAATGTGACATTGGAAGCAGTATGCATTTAGAAGACCAAAATGACAGGTATTTTAAGCATTGTTTTACTATGACACATTGCTGCACACAAGGTAGTCACTTAGTTAACAGATATCAGCATATACACTTAGGGTGAGAACACTGCCAATTAAATTTTAGTGTCAAAATCCTGCTGAAGATTCTCAGGATCATTGCCTTAACCATCTTGTTTTTACAAATGTATGATTTTGCCCCTACCATATTTCCTGACTTTGCTCCTTTCTGTCTCTCTTCATTGTTTAATCTTTAAGTTCTCTCTTCTATTTAACTGTGTTGTATGTTTCAATTTTTATTTCTTCTTTTGAGTTCTTTTACTAAGGAGACAATATGATTTTTATACATGTGGGTCTGATTTATTTCACTTATGACGATAGCTTCAACTTGCATCCACTTACATACCAATTCTTCAAGTTTATTTTTATTTATAGCTGAGGAATACCCCATTGTACAAAAACACCACAACTTTTTCAACCATTCCTCAGTGATGCACACTTTGATTGTTTCCAAGATTTAGCTATCACAAATTGTGCTGCTATAAATATAGGTGCACATTTATCACTATGAAATTATATTTTCAGTTCTTTTGCTAAAATTCCCAGAAGGGGGATAGCTGGATTGAGTGGGATTTCCAGTCCTAGTGTTGTTTGATTGTTTGTTTGTTTTTGTATTTTTAGGGAATGGTTTATAGGGTGTTCAAGGTCTCACTACTAGATCACACTAGTATGTGATCCGCATGTTTACAGTCTCCTAAGAGCTGGGATTACAGGCTCACACCACCATGCACAGTCTCAATTGCCCTTTCAGTGCACCCGAGAGGTAGAGCTGCCACAGCAGGCCCAGGGATCAAACTCCCAGCCCTTGCACCTGTTTGCAGGTGCTTTAATCAGCTGAGCAATTGTCTTCTGGTCCTAGTGTTTTGAGGAGTCTCCACACTGATTGCATTACTCTATATTCCCACCATCAGTGGAGAAGGTTCCCTTTCCCCCACAGCCTGTCCAAACTTTGTTGTTCGTTGATTTCTTTATGATAGTCATTCTTCGTGGGAAGAGATGGCATCACAATGTTGTCTTAATCTGCATTTCTCAAATGGTTAGTGATATGGAGTATTTTTCATGTATTTATTTGCCTCTTGTGTTTCTCCTTCTGAGAAGTGTGTATTCATTGAAATGCAAATTTCTGAATTAGGTATTTAAATTTGGAGCCCTAATGTTTTCTAGCTCTTTATATATTCTAGATAGAATACCTGTGTCTGAATGCTTATTACTTAAGACTTTTTCCAAATTTGTGCTTTGTCTTTTCATTCTGTTTCTCCTTCTGTTTCTCCTTCTGAGAAGTGTGTATTCATCCCAAATGCCCATTTCTGGATTGGGTCTTTAAATTCTGGCCCCCTAATTTTTTTAGTTCTTTATATATTCTAGATTGAATATCTTTGTCTGACGATTTATTACTTAAGATTTTTTCCACATTTGTGGGTTGTCTTTTCATTCTGTTGGTAATTCCTTTTGATGTGCAAAAACTTCTCCATAAGAAGAGGTCCCAGTTGGTAATTCTTTCAGGTATTTCCCATGCAATTTGAGTTGTGTTAATGAACTCTTTGCCTACTATCCTTTGTCTTCAAGAGTTCCTCCTGCTTTCTCTTCCATGAGATTTAGTGTTTCTGTTTTAATGTTTAGATCTTTAATCTGTTTTGACTTTAGTTTAGTGCACGGTGATAGACCTGAGCAAGTTTTAGTTTTTGGCAAGTAGCAAACCAGTTTTTCCAGTATCATTTGTTAAAGAGACTATCTTTCTTCCAGTAAACATGTATGGTCCCATTGTCAAAGACAAGATGACTCAGTGTGTTCGTAGTTGTGTCTGCATCTTCTAATCTATTGCATTGATACTCAGGTCTGTTTTCTTTCCAGTACCATGCCAATTTTATCACAGTAGCTTTATAGTGTAATTTCAAGTCAGGGCTTCTAATACCTCTTGCTTTGCCTTTGTTGACCATGACGGACTTTGCTGTTTTAGGCCTTATTTGGTTTCAAATAAATTTTACAAATGATTACTCTAGGTCTGGGAGGTGTGCTGGTGGTATTTTGATAGGGATAGCATTAAATCTGTATAACAATTTTGGGACTATGGTCATCTGCACAATGTTTTTTCTCCCAATCAAGGAGCAAGGATTATCCTTCCACTTTCTGAAATCCTCTACACTCTCTCTTTTTAGACTACTACAACTTACATTGAACAGATCTTTTACTTCTTCAGATAGATTAATTCCTAAATATTTCATTTTCTGTGGCACTATTATAAAGGAATTGTTTCTCTAATTGCTCTCTCAGTATCTTTCTTATGTATGTAGAGCAATACTATTGACTTTGGGTATTGACTTTGTATCTTGCTATGCTACTGAATGTGTTTATTAATTATAAAAGCTTCTTGGTGGAGGTGTTTGTGGCTTCCAAGAAGAGTATCATGTCATCTGCAAATAATGACAAGTTATTTCAGCTTTACCTATTATTCCTTTTATTTCTCTTTCTTGTCTAATGGCTCCAGCTAATGACTCCAGAATTACATTGAATAAAAGTGCTGGTGTTAGAGGACATTCTTGCTTTGTATCAGATCTGAAAATAAAGGCTTTCAGCTTTTTCCCATCTAGTATTACATTTGTACTTGGATTGTCATAGACGGCTTTTGTCAGTTTGAGGTAGAAGCCATCTGTTCCAATTTTCTGTACAGCTTTGGTCATGAGTGAGTGTTGGATTTTGTTTAAGGTCTTTTCTACATCCATTGAAGGTAATGTGGGTTTTTGGATTTAGCTGTACTGATATAGTGCATTACATTTATAGATATGCATATGGTAAACCATCCTTACATCCCTGGGTTGAGTTCTACCTACTTACAGTGTGTAATCTTCTTGATGGTTTGCTGTATCCTATTTTCTAGGATTTTGTAAAGGATTTTTGCACCCATGTTCATTAGAGAGATTGGCCTGTAGTTCTATTTTTCAGATACGTCCTTCTCTGTTTGATAGGAGTATAATACTTGCCTCGAGGAATAATTTTAAGAGGATCATTATCTTTTCAATTTCAATGAAGAGTTTGAGGAATATTGGAATTTTATCTTCTGTAAATTTCTTGTACAATTTCTTGTGAATCTATCAGAAGCAGAACTTCTCTTTGACAGTTAGGTTTTTTTTAAAATTACACTTTGAATTTCATTGGCTGTTATTGGGTTATTGAGAGTTCTTATATCCTCTTGATTCAGTTTGGTAATTTGTACCTTTCTAGGATTCTGTCCACTTCTGTTACTTAATATTGTGAGAGTAAGATTTTCAAAGTAGCTATTGATAATCTTCGGAATGTCCACACGATCTGTGGCTATTTTGCCATTTCATTTCTTATAACTTTAATTTCTTTTTTTTTTCTTTCCTCTTTTTGATGAGTTTAGCTAGCGGCTTATCAATTTTATTTAATCTTTCAAAGAAGACATTTTGATTAGTTAATTATTTGTACTGTTTTCTTTGTCTCAATTGCATTAATTTCTGCCATAATCTTTATAAATTCCTTCCATCTTTAGGCTTTGGGTTTCTTTGTTCTTTTTTTTTCTGGATGATTGAGGTACAATATTAGAATATTTTTCCCCTATTCTCTTTTCCTCATGCATGAATTCGCAGCTGTAAATTTCCTCTAAGAACTGCTTTCATTGCATCCCATAAATTCCTATAAGTTGTGCTTCAATTTTCATTGAGTTGTAGATATTGGATAATTTCTTGCTTAACTTCATCTCTAACCCACTGGTTGCTGAGGATGGCGTTAATTTTCATGTATTTATGGGGTTTCTGGTTTCTTTTGTCATTTATTTCCAGTTGCATTGCACTGTGGTCAGTTAATATTCATGGGATAATTTCTGGTTTCTTGCATATAATTAAGCATGATTTATAGACCAGTATGAGGTCTGTTTTAGAAAATGTCCCATGTGAAGCTGAAAAGATGTGTATTCAGATGTGGCTTGGTGGAACATTCTGTATATGTCCACCAAGCCCATTTCTTCAAAGGTCTGGTGCAGTTCTGCTACTTCTTTGCTAATTTTTTGTCTGTTTGACCTATCTTTTTGGGATAAGAGGGTGTTAAGATCTCCTGCTAATATTGTAGTATTGGATATTGGATTTTTTCATGTCCATTAAGGTTTGTCTTATATAGCTGGGAGTTCAGGTATTTGATGCATAGATATTTATGAGTGTTACCTCTTCCTCTTGTATTTTTACCCTAACCAGTAAGTAGTGGCCTTCTTTATTTTATTTGATCATTCTTGGTTTGAAGTTCAAAGTGTCTGTGAACAGAACAGCTACCCCTGCTTTTTTCTGAGGTCCTCGGGCATATAGTATTTTCCTTTGACTTTGAACCTATGAATTTCTCTATGACTTAGGTGTGTTTCTTGTATGCAGCATATTGCTGGATTTTGCTCCCTAATCTATTTGTTGCCAGTCTATTTCTTTTAATGGATAAATTGAGTCCATTTACATTGATAATGTAAATGGACTCAATTTAATTGAGTAATTATAATTGAAATGTGTTGCATTTATGATTGACATGTTCTTTTCCCGCTGTTGTATTTGTCTCATGTTCCTATGTTTTGTTGTATACCCTATTTGGTTTGTTCTTTCCATTCTCATTTGTGGAGTTGTGGTCATTTTGATTGCTCTCTAAAATATCTTTTACTAGACTGTGTAGGCTTGGCTTTGTCATCATGAAATTCCTTACTTCCTCTTTGTCATAGAAGTATTTAAATTCTCCATTAAACTTGAAAGAGTTACTCATGGTATAGCAGTCTGGGCTGGAATTTTTTTTCTTACATGACTTGTACTTTACTCCATGCTCTTCTTGACTTGATAGTTTGGAAAGAGAAATCTGACATTATTCTGATAGGTTTTCCTTTAAATGTGATGTGTTTCCTCTCTCTAGAAGCTTTTAGTATATTTTTTACTAAATTTTTTACTAAGATTTTTTACGCTGAATTTCTGGGAACTTGATTATTGTATACCTGAGTGTGTTTTAATTAGGTTAAAATTATTCGGAGTTCTATGTGCTTCAGTTACCTCAGTGTCAGAGTGCTTCCCTATATTTGGGAAGTTTTCTGCTACAACTTCTGCCAATATTCTTTTTATATCATTTGTTTTGACTCTTTTCCATTGATGCCTATTATTCTTTTGTGTTCATCTTTGCATCATCTTGCAGATGTTGAAATATATTTTCCTGCATCCTAGTTTTTTTAAGAGATATTTTCTTACCTTTTCACTATCTGTAATGTTCTCTTCAATGTCTGAAATGCTTTCATTCAAATAGTTTTGCCAGCTTGTGATTGTGGTTTTAATTTCTTTTATATCTCTTTGAATCTGCTTCATGCGTTCTATTTCTTTCATATATTGCCCATTCAAGTAGTCCATCATTGTTATGTTCTCCTCTATTTTATGAGTATCTTCTTTAAAAACACTTTGTAATTCTTTCATTATAATTATCATTGCTTTTTAACTTCAGAGATTATTTCTGATCTGATTTCCTCTATACTTCTCTGCAATTATTTCTTTACTTCAGATGCTACTATTTCAGGGGTTTCAGTTGTGTTATTTCCAATTTCTTATAAATTAGTGTCTCTTGCATTTGTTCTGGGTGGCCTGAGGCCTGAAAGTGCATTTTTTCCTTCCCCTTGTCATTTTCTATAGCACTGTCCTCTGACCGATATTCTTACCCAAGAGAGATTATGTTGTTAAGGCAGTTACCATTTTGTATTTACAGAACTATAATTACATGGAGGAATAATGGGATGTGATATTTAGCTGTTGACAAACTTTTGTAACTAATGGGTTTGTATTTTAGAGTTTAAGAGCAAACTTTATGTCTGTGTAGCTAAGCAGATGCTAAATTTGGAATTTTTATTTAAATTAGTTCCCCTACATTCTGTCTGATCTCCTCCCTTCTATGTACATGGGGTTTTCCAGGCAGACTAGTTCACCCAGTTTCCTGTTGTTCCTTCTCTCAATCAAGAAAGAGAGGGGATGTTTTCATAGATCTGGGTCTAGCAAAGTTTCTCAAATTACCTGGTGTGTATCTACCAAGTTTGAACTCATCCAGGTGAGCCTGGCTTGCATCTGGCTGCTGTTCTCTGCTTTTTCATGCTGCACCCTATGGAGGGGAACTCACTGCATCCCTCTGGCAGAGGTTCACCTCCTGCATTAGCTGGCTGTGTCTGGCCCCTAGCCTCTCTGCAGGGAGTTCTGCCAAAGGGTACCACACCATGCCTGTCTGGTAAAGGAAGTTCCCACTTGTGTGTGAGTAGTCCCACACATGCACCAGGCCTGAACTCCTGCTGGAAAGGGATCTGGCGAGTGGGCGAGTGGGACCCCCACACACACACGTTGGGCCTGAGCTCTGGCTATGACTTTCCAAATTTGTTCCACTTAATTGTATTTATTAACTTTTTATTTCTTTTGCATATATATAGTCCTAGTATCTTCTTCCAGGAGCTGTAAACCAAGTAAAAACGTGTTTCTTGCAACAAGAAAACATGATTCAATGTCAAGAAGAGAGATCTGTATCTTTCTGGGTTTCATTTCTGTGACTACATATGATAGTCTTCAATTTAGCTACCAGGAAGTCATTGGAAGAATGAAAAATAAAAATCTGAAAGAAAGGTTGGGTGTGTGTAAGAGTGATGAGAGGGCACAAGAGAAAACAGTCACTTCCTCCTTTACAAGTGAATTAGGAGGCTCCTTTGACCTGACCCCATCCACCCTATTGCACAGTTCATTCGTATGTCCCAAGCATGAATGTGGACATTCACCAAGAAGTGGTCCTTGAAATTTCTTTTTTTTTTTTTTTTTTTTTTTTTTTTTTTTTTTTTTTTTTTTTTTTTTTTTTTTTTTTTTTTTTTTTTTTGAGGCTCTGGAGCTGCATTTATGGGGACAACCTGACAGAGGGCATGGTCCATACAAAACCGGGAACAATACATACATATATATATTACATACAGAGACAGGGTCCTCCCGGGATGGGGCGGAGTGCCCGCGGCCCCGCCCCTCTATCAGCCCGGGCGAAGCGCATGGGCAGGGCACTGAGACAACCAGTACTTTGTAGGGGGAAGGCAGAAAAGGGGAAGGATGGGCAATACTGATCGATGGTATGGTCTATTTACAGAGGTGAAGGAGAAACTGAGATGGAACAGGGTCGATTTAAAAAAAATGAACCAAAACCCAGGCTCAGGGCAGAGGCAAGAGGAAGTGGGAAAAAAATGGGATTTTATAGGGGAGGGGAGGGTCTCACCTCCCTTGGTCCAAGCCCTAATTTAAGATTAAAATGGGGAAGTCGGGTCCTTAACATTTCATGCACAAAACAAGGAAACACAGAACTGTGTCGCTAACAGCTTGTCACTGTGGACTTCATTCCAACACAACAATTTTGTTTTTTCTTTTCTCCTTTCTTATCTGCCTTTTTTAAATTTTAGTGAAGTGTCGACAGGGTGTTCAGGGTCTCACCACTATATCGGACTCATAGTTATCCACCTGTTTACAGCCTCCTAAGAGCTGGGATTATAGGCGTACATCACCATACCTAGTCTTAATTGCTGTCTCACCGTGCCATGGTGATGAGGCCAACATGGCAGGCCCAGGGATAAACCCCTGGCCCCTACGCCTGCTTGCAGGCACTTTAATCCACTAAGCCATTTAGCTGGCCCTTTGTCTGCCTTTTGCTATCAGGTTCTACCCAGTGATGAGAAACCCTTTATATCTTTCATTTATACAGAGAGAGTATCAATATGCAACACACACACCTTAGATTCCCCACCACTGTTCTGCCCCATGAGTACATGCTGTCACTATGCACTGCTACATATATATAAGTTTGGTACTTGACATGCTGTCACTGTGAACACATCACTATTCCTGGGAATGAAACCCCTCTTAGGTACTGACTTTCTAGCTCAGAGAGAAGGCTCGGTGCTTATGAAACACTTGCTTCCACCAATTTGGCACAGGACACAATCCAAATGTTAACTCCGCTGAACATTATGCAACCTCATCCCATACATGATCTGTGGACTGAAGACATCCACAGAAATACAAGCCAATAGCTGGAACAAGCCTTGATTATTGCTACTGGATGTTGGCCTTTTATTTTCGTGTATTTCAGAGATTTCTATCCAGCCCCACTTGACTTTTATCCAGACCATGATTGGAAACTATCCTTGCATTTTTCCTCATGGTCTATACCTGTGGCTCCTTGCAACATATGTTGCTGTTATAATTTAAATAGAATGTTTTTCATCCCAAATGCTGTATATTGAAGGTTTACTGTCTAATATAACAGTATTGCCTGCTGGAGCCTATGGAGATGATTGTACCATGGGAATGCTGCATTTTCCATAGATGAATTCATGACCAAATAGGCAACCAGCAGGTAGGATTCAGTTGTAGGAATTAGGTGACTGCTCTGTGCTTTTGAATGGTGGTTCTTTTCTCTGCCCACTTCCTCTCTCTTTTTCTCTCTCTAACCTTCTCCCTTCTTTCCAGCTACCACAAGACTTGCTTTTAGCTGATATTCTCTCTGCCAAGATGTTTTACCTCACCACAGACCTCTAAGCAATGTAAAAGCCTGACCTCTAAAACCATAATCCAAAATAAATATTTTCTTCTTTAAGTTATTATTCTCAAGAATGTTGTCGTGGTGACTAAAACCCAACTAACATAGATGCCTTGCATATTAACATCTCTGAACAATGTTTTTTTTTTTCTTAATAACTATTAGCACCAGCTGCTGTGAATTATAATACTGGCTAGAATCTTGGTTTTGGACTGTATTAGTCTATTTTCTATGCCCATGACAAAATGCCCAATACTCTCAAAGGAGAAGACGTTTAAATTAGCTCATGGTTTCAGAGGATTCAGTCCATGGTCTTCTGACACTAAGTCAAGAACAGAATGGTGGAAGGGTGTGGGGAAGGGAAAGAAAAGCCAGAGCAAGAAGAATATCCTCCAGTGACCCGTATGTTTTAATCAGATCAATTGCCCAACAACAAGTCAGTTATGAACTCACCTATGGGTCCAATCACCTTTCCAAAAGCCCCAGCTCTGAAAACATGAGAGCTGCAGGGGCAAGATAGTGTTAGATTAAAAAGAAAACACACACACACAACAAAAACACAAGCCAAAATGTTAGTTTCTACCATTTTATCCTACACACACACACACACACACACACACACACACACACACACCATAGTGCATTATTGTTATCTATGGATGGCATCTTGGGAAGGACCTGAGGTAAATGGAGTTCACAGCCAATGTTGTGTTCCAGAAAGAGTATTATAATTTCTTTCTAAAATTTCCATACTTCAGAACAAGAGTTACCAGGGAAACCTAAACTTCTCTCTACCTCCACTGCAACCTAGGATCATTAAGAAGGAAGAAGACCTCCCGGGTGCTGCAACAGCTGCAAGTACCAAGCAGAATGGGAAGGGAGTGAAAAGAAAAATTGTTCTCAGGACTTGGGGCTCACTACTGCTGTTTGCATATCAACTAAACTTTTATTTCTATCTTTAAGAGAAGTCTTTGGAGGAAATGACTCGCTCATTTTTATTCAGTATAGCTCATCTCCCTTATTGATGTTTCATTTTATTGTGATCCACTTAATATACCATTGATAGAAAGAGAATTAAGCTCATACCTTATTTAGTGAAACAAAATAATATCCCTTCCCAAGAGCTGAACTCTACCTGTTGACTTACAGAAAAAGAATGTGAAATGAAACAGGACTAAAATCAAGTCTATTTCACATAATAAGTGTTTCTATAGGAAATAAGGGGGAAATCCAAATACAGGCAATGTAACATGAGACAATAACTGGAGGTTATCTTGGTTTAGCTCTAGAAGGTTCTCAGATTCTTCCTTGAAGGTCAGAAGAGATTAAATACAACAGGAAGAAATTCCAGTGTGCAAGACTAAAATGTTTAAATTTTCTTCATCAGTTCTATTGAGATTATTACTTTTCAGCTAATGAACTCGAAGAAATTTTCATTGCCTCTGCCATCTTATTTAATAATGTTTCTTTGTACCTCAAAATTCTATAACTTTTTACTTACCTGTCTTTGAATTTCCTCTTACCTTCATTTCTGTATTTCTCTAAGCCAGGGAAGGCTTTGGAAGAAATATTAATTTTCAAATTGAGTCTCAGAAGAAAACCAAACAACTTTTAGCTGGGGAGAAATAAGATTGAGTTTATTGGAGAAGGATAATAACTGAAATATTAATCAGTATTAATTAGGCTTAGTTTTGCCAACTTGATTGGCCTGAAAACTGCTTAGGGGGCTCATAAAGGACACTTCTGGGTATCTGAGTAGGCTACAGAGGTATAATCTTAAGCGCTATGTCTGTTCCCTGTCCCTCCCTCTCTGACACTGTTGCCTGGCTCTACTTTCTTACCACCCTGAATTAAACAGCCTTGCCCCACTGCTCCTTTCTAACTGTGGACTGATCTCCTGAAACCATGAGCCAAGTTAAGTCTTTTCTCTTTAAATTTTGTGTTGTGTATTTTTCCCAGAGATGGGAAAGCTAATAGGAACATTTACTCTCATCATGTTTCCACGTGATTATTCCAAACATAAATGCTAAGATTTAGCAGTTTGCTTGTGTGTTCGAACTGCCTGGGTCTGAAAACACAACATTACCCCCTACTAAACTGATGTTACATGAGAGCTCCCTGGAACAATCAGCATCACACTTAGTTTGAGCAGAAAGGAAGAATAAATGAGAGTTCAGTTTGTTTCTTTCAAAACATTTTTCTGAAGGACCATTCGTTGATCCATGGGCAGCTTGTTGCAGACACACAATTATGACAAAGAAAACTAGGACTTTTGTCTGCATGTTTTCTGACACTGAACAAGGCAAGTACTCTCCATTTATAAAGGAAATCTGAATTTGTCTAGAGAAATATCACCATCAAATGTCCTTCACTCTCTGGTTTGTTTGCCATCTATACCTGCCCTCGTCCGGCCATGCATGCTATGGAAATACACCTCCTTAGGTCTCTTAGGGAAACAACCACAAAATCTCACTATCTTTCAAGTCCAGCTCCTTTAGGCTGTCATCCTGCCTCAAGAAGAATGTATCTCTTTTTCATCCCCAAAAACTGTTTGCAACTGGATATTCAGAACAAAATATTGAACAAGATAGGGTATCATCTGTCCCTTTGGAAGGAAAAGAAAGACCAGCATCACGATTCACAGCACATAGCCCTTGGCCAGAACATCTGGAAAGGACAGGAAGGATTCCACCCTGATAGGAAGATGGGTGCCTTGATCTTCTTTATGGAACAGTTTTTTTCCACTTCCCTTTAGGTCCCCACACCTCTTACAGCATTGCTCATTTCAACTCCACCATGACAACCAGGGAAGCCACAACTATGATGGGTGCCCTTCCTAAAACAAGTGTCATTTCACAGTGCACTCTTCTAGTGCAATCCCAAAGAGGGGCCATTAACAGTTTTCTTAGCTTATAAAAAATCAGACTGTTGAGAAGCTTTTTGGAGCTGTCTTCATCAATATTTTTTTTCCATCCCCTTAGAATGTGTGTCTTCCTTCCTGACAACTCCATATCAGATAACCTTAGCCAAAGTTTCTGTTTGGGCATGATTATTAAGTCATTGCACTGTTTAATCAACCCCACAGTGATGGATCCTCTTGTTCCTCTCTCCTTCAAGAGCTCTGATTGGAGTATTTGGGAAAAGCTATATGCATGGAGCATATGTGTAGCTCAAACTGCTTCTTTTTAGCTACAGCATAAGCAAGTTTCAGCCTGGGGCATGGAAAATAGTGATTTTAACCCAGAAATCTGGATTCTACAGCCCATGCCAGGAAATAGTTAAACCAGCTCTGACATCTGTTTTGGGCCGCAGAAATAAAAATGTAAGAAATCTGTATATTTAAGAAGGAGTGGAGAAAATTATGCCAAAGTGAGCTATATTCCTTTGCATAATTGGATTATACAGCCATCACAGGATATATACCTATTATAAATAATGTCTCTATTTCCTCTATTTATAATTTAAAGCTTGTATGTGATTACATTTTTTAAAAAGCTAAACAGAAACTCAGTTTCAGTTGACTCCAATTGCAAGCTGTGGGTCATAAATGTCTCCTTATACATGCTTTCTCCTCCTTACTTAGAAACTAGAAGAGCCAGGTAAAGATCATTCTTTCTTAGATATGTTTTGTTGAAAGTGACACATGACCTCCAACGTGGTTGTACATTCTGTATTACTCCTGACAATTTTCTTCATTCCCTTTTTGGTTAGCATTTGGTGGTGGTTGCCAAATGAACTGCCCTAAGTTTTCCAAAATGTTTTCATCTACCACAAATGATTTGTGCAGTAGTTCCCGTATCACTCGCCACCCCATCACTTTTGCCATTAAAAAGGTTGTTCGCTAATTATTTTCCCTGTTCTACTTTGCAATCAACGAAAGTGTACCTAAAACCTCATGACCATATTTGTTTACATGAGAAGAATGGAGAGACCCAGACCCATAGCTAACACTCAGTCACTAGTAATGACCAAGTCACAGCTGTGCAGGCTGGAGGCTGAGTCAGGAACTTTCCAAGTGTGAACCTACCCTGGGACTATTTGAGACTTTTTAAAATAATTTTATTGACAAACGAATAGTAATGAGACAGTTTAATATTTGATACTTCTTGAACCCATCTCAAAATATAAATCAATAAATCAATAAATAAAGTCTGAGTATATAGATCATTATGAAGGTCCTGGTTTTAATACCAGTATGATGAGGAAGAAGAAAAGAGAAAGAGAAGAAAGGAGGATAAAGGGGTATGAGGAGGAAGAGAAAAGAAGGAGGTTGGGGAGGAAATGGGAAGATGAAGAAGTGGAGGAGAAAGAGGAAGAAGTGAATGAAAAAGAGGAGAAACAAGAAAGTGGAAAGAGGAAGCAGGACGAAGAGAGAGGGAGAAGAGAAAGGGAACAGAGAGAGAGAGGGAACAGGGCAAAGGGGAGGGAAAGCAAGCTCATAGAACAGACTTCCTGAACTCAGCCTTGCGAAGGTCGCCTTAGAGCCACACCTAGGAATTGTTTGCAGGCATTTGACCAAAATACAGTGACATGAGTATTCCTGTTTTCAGTGAGGTTTACCATCAAAGAACAATTTGAAGGATACACTTTCAAAATTGGGGGAGTGGTTCTAAAATTTTAATATGAAAATATCCCACCATGCCGTAATGTTAGAAGGATAACAAAGCAAACACAGACACAGCACCTAAAGTCTACCACTAACATGAGCTTCATCGGCATTCAGGACCCAGTCCTCAATAAGTCATTAATGGGTCTTATTTTTTGAAGCATTCACAATTTGCACAAATAAATCTGTGCAAAACAATTATAGGATGTGGAAGGAACAAAATTTCGGTGTGCCTCCAATAAATGCCGAGAGATTGCCTGCTGTGTGCATCAGACTTCAAGACACAGGACATCACTGTCACCTGACAAATAATCAGCATCTGTGCCTCAATTCCCCACTCTACTGGCATATTTCATAAAGTCTTAGTTTTCCTGTATCTGAACTTCGTATGTATGAAAGGAAACGATGCAACGGTGTGCACTCTTTTGTGTCTTTTCTTGTATGTTTTAGGGTGTAACTTATGCGGTTTTGGGTGTCTCTTCTTGCTCTGTTTCTGCACAATCACCACCATAATCATGACCTGCTATGCACCCATCCATCCTCCTGTTGACCAACACCTGAGCCATCTCAAGGACCTATCCATCGCCGATAAAACTGCTTTGTAAGTATATGCCTCACTTTTTCTGGTTTTGTTTTTTGAGACAGTCTTCTATATATTTCAGGGTGGACTTGCACACACACTGTGTTGGCAGGGCTGGCCTCACATTCATAGAAGTCCCCATTTCTTAGTCTATGGAATCATGTGATACAAAGCGTGTGTCAACACACTTGGCTGCTTCATTCCTTTTAAGAAAATATCAGGGAGTAGAACTGCTGGCCCACAGTGTATGTGCAATTATTGAAAACAGTGCTAAGTATTTTTATAGACATTTATACAACCTGTACAGCGACCAACAATGCCTCAGAGTTCTAATGGTTCCATAACTTTATGACTTTTTGATGTTTGAATCTTTTTTGGTTGTGTGATCTCAAAGGCAGCATGTCACCCCAGCCTCCTACTTCATGTTCACACAAATTCTCAGGAATGTGCACCCTGGAACCAATTTCCTCTTTCATGTGGACTGGGTGACTGATTCGTGATCTACCCTAATAATCTGAGGTTCACAGATGCATCTACAAAGACCCCCCTACTAAATAAGTTCACATGTACATGTGGTGGGTATTTGGGTTTCTGTGTGTCAGTGGACACAATTCAGTTGAATCTTTAAGGTTTGTTTATAAAAAGTTTGTGACTCATAGCTGACACTCAGTCACTAGTAATGACCACTAAACCAGTCTAAGGTCAGCTGTTCTGTGGAGAAGCTCTGTTGGGATCTTTTTAGCAAACATTTTTCCTGTCTTGATGTATCCCATGCCTATCTCTACACTTGGGGGAGAAAACCAGAGTGGACAGGGGCCTTCAGTGGGGATGTCATTGAAGGAAGTGTTCAAAAAGAACACAAGAAAAAAGTGAGCCAGAGTTTTCATGCCTAATTCATGGGATGTCATTTTTTCCTAGGATCCTTAAGTTGTGTGTTAAATGATGCAAATGGACAGCTGATATGTGCAGCCATATGACCACTGTTGCCACAAAAGTGCACATCCTTGGAAAGAGATGGCAATTCATCTAAAAACACAAAGGTTATTTTCTTCAATAAAACAAGAGCAGATAACTCTTACTGTTCCAAGCAGAACATGTTGTCCCAGAGATACAATGAGTGTACTAGGTCTGATCAGGAAACAAAGCATCAAAATTCCATGGTTCCATGCACATGATCAGTGACAGGGAAAGAAGGTAAAGATAGAAAGAAGGTCTGGAACTGAGTAGGAAAGGTAAGGAAGCAGGAACATTTGGGGAAGTCAGTTATGTTCACTATGTTACATTTGTAAAGTATATATATATATATATATATATATATATATATATATATATATATAGAGAGAGAGAGAGAGAGAGAGAGAGAGAGAGAGAGAGAGAGCGAGAGAGAGAGAGAGCATGATTTCATCCCAAGACCAGACGGTCATATATTTAATTATATGTGGTAAAAATAATTCTTTGTATGAAAATATCTCTTGTCCAAAAGTTACCGCTGTTATGAATGACTGCATTTCTATCAGAGGATTAGTTATTCCTTTTAACAAAGAAAAGGAGAGAATCACCAAACCCCAGGCCCTGCAAGTGTATTGGAGAGCATCTGCGCTGTCATGCGCGCCTGCCAGATGGGCATACAGGTCTGGGGTGAAACTAGACAACAGAAGTCCGTGCAGTGAGAATAGGGTCAAAATCACGCAGATAATCCAGGAGCAGAGCATCTTGCCAAAGAGGTGCAGTAGGTCCACCTCGAAGGGCAGCAACAGGAAGGAGCTGAGCACAATGGCCAGACTCAAGCCAGGCACAACTACATGAACTAAAACTTGGTATGTCAGAACCTGAATTTCATTAGGTGCAGAGGTCATAGCTATACAAAATGATAAAAACAAGGAGCAAAATGCAATCTCAGGTCTTGAGCCCACCCAGAACAAGTGCAGAGGACACTAGCTCAGCTGAAATGTATGAATTAATAGCATCAGAAGTAAAGAAACAACAGCAGAAGGATATAAAGGAACTCACAGCAGAATTAATTCCTAAAACAAAGAAAAAAGAAATCTCTGAAATCATACCATCTGAAGTAAAGAATCAAATATAGAAACATATGGAGGAAACCCAATGCCAACCCACAAAAAGTGCAGAGGACATTAGCTCAACAGAAAGGTACGGAGGAACTCAGATGAGAATTGATTTCTGAAATGAAAAAAGAAATCTGAGTTCATAGCATCTGAAGTAAAGATTCAAATGCAGAAACATATGGAAGAAACCCAGTATGAAAAAACTCTGCAGTAAAAGAAATAATAAATGCTTCTAAAGAAGACATTGATGGAAAAAAAATGGAGGAAATTACAAAGATAATGGATTCCTTGAATGAGCAATACAGGAAAGAACAGATCACATGAAGCAGAGTCTAAGAGATGTAGAGGAAATTAAAATCTCCATCACAAGCCTGACAAACCCTCTGAGTGAAAGTAAAGATAGAGTTTCTGATCTTGAAGGTACTGGTGCAGTTAGTTAGAAGGTAAGAAAAGGTCTCTTAAAAACAACCAGGATGAAGGAAAAAATAATTCATCTCATGCAAGACAATGCAAAGATGAGCAATGTGAGACAAATAGATATCGAAGAGAAGAAAGAGTCAATACAAACAATATAAAAAGAATATGGGCAGAAGTAACGGCAGAAAATTTCCCAAACATGAGGAAACAATCTGATATTCAGATAACCAAAGGATATAGAATGATGAATAACTTCCACCCAAATAAAACACACCAAGACATATAATAGTCAAAATCAAATAAATCCAGCACAAGAATAATATACTGAAAGCCACCAGAGAAAGTAAGCAGATCACATTAAAAGGAAAACCCATCAGAATTATGGCAGACTTCACTTCACAAACCATGGAGGTAAGAAGAGAATGGGGCAGAGTACTTCAAGTCCTCTAAGAAAAAAAATTCCAGCACAAACTACTATACCCTGCAAAACACTATCAAATTTGATGGAGAAGTGAAATACTTCCATGACAAAAAGTAACTAAAGAATTTCATGATGACAAAGCCAACCCTTCATAGATTACTGAAAGATGTTCTAGAGAGGGCCCAAAATGATGAGAACTCCACCAATGGGAACACAAGAAGCCCATTAAATAGGGCAAACAATTAACCACAGGACAAAAAAGATAAACAACACCAGATAAATAACATGTCAATCGTCAGTCAACATATCTCAATTATAACCATCAAAGTAAACGGACTGAATTCACCAAGCAAGAGAAATAGACAGCACAGTGGATTAGCAAACAAAATCCAACAATATGCTGTATACAAGAAACACACTTAACTTACAAAGAAATTCATAGGATGAACGTCAAAGATGGGAAACAATACTTCATGGGCCAGCACCTCAGAAAAAAGCAGGGTTAGCAATGTTTTTCTCAGACAGTCTCAACTTCAAACCAAGAATGATCAAACAAAATAAAGAAGGCCACTACATATTGGTTAGGGGAAAAATTCAAAAGGAAGAGGTAACACTCATTAATATCTATGCACCAAACACAGGAATACTGAATTATATAAGAGAAATCATAATGGACATTAAAAATCTAATATCAAAGACCACAATCTTAAAATGAGACCTTAACATCTCCTTATCCCAGCAAGATAGGTCAACCAGACAAAATGTTAGGAAAGAAGTAGCAAAAATGAACCAGAGCCTGGAACAAATGGACTTGATGGATATATACACAGTGTTCCACCCAACCAATAGAATACACATTTTTTTTAGCTGTACACTGATCATTTTCTAAAATAGAGCACATACAAGACCATAGGTCATGCTTAAATATATGCAAGAACACAGAAATTATCCCCTGCATATTATCTGATCATACTGCAATGAAACTGGAAGTAAACAACAACGGAAACCAGAAAAACTACTTAAATACATGGAAATTAGACAACACCCTACTCAGAATCAAGGGGATGCAAATGAAATTAAACAGTATCTACAATTCAATGAAAATGAAACAACTTATTGGAATATATGGGATGTGATAAAAGCAGTTATTTGAGGGAAATTCACAGCTATGAACTCACACATTAGGAAAACAGAACAGGAACAAATAAACACACTAAGGCTACAACTTCATCATCTAGAAAAGGAAGAGCAAACCAAACCAAGAGACCAAAGATGGGAAGAAATCATAAAGATTAAAGAAGAAATTAATTCAATTAAGATGAAGAAAACAGTTCAAATAATCCACAAATAAAAAGTTGGTTCTTTGAAAGAATAAATAAAGTTGATAAGTCCCTAGCTAACCTCAAGAAAAAGAGGAAAGAAAACTTTCAAATATAAGCAATAAAGAATGAAAAGTGTGAAATTGCTGAAGACTCAGTGGAAACTCAGATTATCAGTACTTTGAGAATATTTGTACTCACAGAATACAAGACAGAGAAGAAATGGACAGAGTCCTTGAAAGGTACAAATTACCAAAACAGAACCAAGAAGATATAACAACTCTCAATAAGCCAATAATAGCCAAAGAAATACAAAACATAATAAAAAGCCTACTGACAAAGAAAAGTCCGTGTCCCGATGGGTTCACACTGAATTCTATAAGAAATTTACAGAAGATAGAATCCATACACTCCTCAAACTCTTCAATGAAATTGAAAAGGAAGAAGTCCTCCCAAAATCATTTCTTGAGGCAAGTATAATACTGATTCCAAAACCAGGAAAAGACACAACTAAAAGGAGAACGACAGGCCAATCTCCCTCGTGAACATAGACGCAAAAATACTCAATAAAATCCTAGTAAATAGAATACAGCAAATTATCAAGATCATACACCATGACCAGGTAGGATTCATTCCAAGGGTGTAAGGATGGTTCAATATTCGAAAATCAGGAAATGTAATACACTATATCAACAGAGGGAAAACTAAAAACTACATGATCATCTCAATCGATGAAGAAAAGTCTTTTGACAAAGTCCAACACTCATTCATCTTCAAAGTCTTAAAGAAAATTGGAATGGAAGGCCTCTACTTTAATATCATAAAAGCCATCTAAGACAACCCAACAGCAAATATAATTCTAAATGGGGAAAAACTGAAATCTTTTGCTCTCAGATCTTGTACAAGAGAGGGATGTGCTCTATCTCCCCTCCTATTCAATACAGCTCTGGAATCATTAGCTAGAGCCATTAGAGAAGAGGGAGAAATAAAAGGAATAAGAATAGATAAAGAAGAAGTTAAATTATCAATATTTGCAGATATATCATACTTTACTTGGAAGACCCAAAAATCTACCAAGAAGCTATGACAGCTGATATACAATTCAGTAGCATAGCAGGATACAAAGTCAATACTCAAAAGTCAATGGCATTCCTCTACACAGATAACAAACACACTGAGAGGGAAATTAGAGAAACAATACCTTTCACAATAGCATCGTGAAAAATGAAATACTTTGGAATTCATCTAACTAAAGAAGTCAAAGATCTTCTCAAGGAAAATTACAGTACTCTGAAAAAAAGAGATCATAGAGGGTTTGAAAAAATGGAAAGATATTCCCTGCTTCAGGATAGGAAGAACCAACATTGTGAAGATAGCCATACTCTCAAAACTGTTGTACGGGTTCAAAGCAATCCCTATCAAACTACCACCAACATCCCTCCCAGACCTACAGAAAGCATTCCAAAAATGTATTTGGAACAAAAAAAGACCTAGAATAGCAAAGACTATCCTGGCCAACAAAGGCAAGGAAGGAAGGAGACATTACAATTCCTGACTGGAAAGCTACTGTTATAAAATCAACATAGTATTGGCATCAAAATAGACCAGAGGATCAGTGGAATAAACTAGAACATGCAGAGGCCACTAGGAACACACTCATCCACCGGATCTTTGACAAAGGGACCCAACATGCTTACTAGAAGAAAGATAGCCTCTTCAACAAAGGAAAAACTAGAAAAATTCAATCTCTACATGCTGAACACTAAATCTCGACCCAGGCCTATCACTATGCACTAACCTAATCTCAAAATGGATTAAAGATCTAAACATTAAAACAGAAACATTAAATCTTCTGGAAGACAAAGTAGGAGGAAATCTTGAAGACATATGGGTAGGCAAAGACTTCAAGAACAAAAATCAAATAGCACTGGTAATAATGGAAAGAATTAACAACTAGAACAACCTCTTATTGAAAAGGTTTTGCATATCAAAACAAATTACCAACAAAATGAAAAAAAAACCCACAAATTTCAAAAAAACATCTTAACTAATAAGCACTCAGACAAAGATCTGCTCTCTAGAATTTATAAAGAACTAAAATATATTACAGCCCTCAAATTTAAAGACACAATCCAGAAATGGTCATCCTAGATGAATACACACTTCTCAGAGGACCAAATTAAAGAAGCGAATAAATATATGAAAAAATGCTCCACATCACTAGCCATCCGTGAAATGCAAATTAAAACAACACTGAGAAAAAAATAAAAGGAAACAACACTGACATACCATCTCTTCCCAGAAAGATTGGCTGTCAAAGAAATCAACTACCAACAAATGTTGGAGTCTGTCACAAAAAGGGAACCCTTCTCCACTGCTGGTGGGAATGCAGGTTGGTACAACCATTGGAAATCAGTGTGGAGACTCCTTAAAAAAGTAGGAACTGGAGAGGCCGAGGAGATGGCCCAGTGGAATAAGTGTTTCCCTGGCAAGTGCAAGGGCTTGAGTTCAATCCCAGTTCGGCAAAAAAAAAAAAAAAAAAAAAAAAAAAAAAAAAAAAAAAAAAAAAAAAAAAAAAAAAAAAAAAAAAAAAAAAAAAAAAAAAAAAAAAAAAAAAAAAAAAAAAAAAAAAAAAAAAAAAAAAAAAAAA
>PVKA01023706.1:0-10655 GCA_004027165.1 Ctenomys sociabilis | reverse complement strand
TGTATGTCTACCTATGTTCATAGCAGCACAATTTGTGATAGCCAAATATTGGAAACAACCAAGATGCCTGTCACATGGGGAATGTTTGAAAAAAATGTGGTGTTTTTATATGATGAAGTATTACTCAGCTATAAAGAATGATAAACTGAAATCCTCCATATTTAAGTCCATGAAACTTGAAGACGTACTTATGAGCAAAATAAACCAGACATGTGTAAATATCATGTAATCTCCCTAGTATAAGTACTCAAAAGAAGAATTAGAAATAGAAATGTATAACACAATTAAAAGTAAGTGAGAACTTGAGGAATGGACAATAAGAGGTCAGGGAGAAAAGTTGAGAAACAGGACAGGGGAAAACCACACACATATATGCACTTGATGGTTAAATAACTGATCCTGAGAAACATCAGCAGGTTTTTGAAACTAGCAGTTAATTGGTAGGATTCACACCCTGACTAACTATATATGCAGATACCTGTGAATCAAGCAAATGCAATGAAGTTAGCAATGGGTAATACAAGGGTTATGCTTGGAATGCCTGTCATTCCGGTTTTCTAAATATGTACTTCTTGTCAGGACATACCAAGTATAACTATGCTGTCCTTCAAATAACTTTTCAAATAAAGAATAATAAATGAAAAAAAGACAAAAGAAAAAATGTCACATGACTGTCCTGCTACAATATTACGTGTGGTTAGATTTCTAAAGTTCTGTGTAAATATATGTAAGTTTTTTTAATTTGTTTTTTTATTTTATTAAAGCACAAATATCAATCAGACACTTTCAAGACACCTTAACAAGACAGATTCGATAAATTAATACATTGCAAAATGTTTTCATAATGTTTTCCTATCGTACAAGGTGCACACATGATATTATATTTACAGATATTATTTTAGAAGATGTCTCTTATCAGGAAATTAAGAGTGTAGTTGCTTACTTATCTTAATTTTATACCTGAATTATATCAAAAATTCAATAATTATTTTCTGAGCGGATGACCATAGTACTAGAAGCCGACATAATATCCTGTCCAATCACCATTAGTGCAAATCTTGCCTCTCATAGGATTGTGTAGAAGCACAGCGGTATCTATCCCAACTGTACTGTCTATACACACACATCATGATTTTTTCTTTCTATACCCCTTCCTATGTCTACACCTGTCAAAGGTGGGCACTCCATTGTCATTCAAATAAACCAGGTGTTTGAACTCAACAACACAGTCCAACAGAGTCCAGCATTCCACAACAATAGTGAGTTATTCAAAGAAGTTGTCGACCATAGCTATTTACAGCTCAGATTAATATTATGGCCCCACGATAGATATTTCATTTTTTATACTTTTCTGCTGGATGGTTAAGACCTAGATAGAGCAAGACTTATATGCCAACACATGAACTTTATATTTCTTATGTGGTGAGTGAAGTCCTCTCAGGGTTTATCTTATAGTCCTGTGCATTAATCTGTAGATCCTTTGTGTCATCCATGTGAATGAGTCACGGCCAATGTTTGACCAGTTTGCTCTCTGTGAGAGCTTGAGAGAAAGTTTTCTTTTCATGTGACTCTCCCCAGGCACACCATAGAACTTCAAAATTTTTCCTCTGTGGCTCCATAATCACCTTGTTCAGAAAATTTGGAGCACACCTGAGTTTCAAGAAGTTGCAGTACAGGTTTTCCTATGTCCTGAGTCTTCACTGACCTTGAAAGGCTAGGGCCAAAATGTTGGCTGGCCTTGTGGCTCTTCTATTTCTCCAACACTGACTTGTGAACTTACGTTGTTAACCATCCAGAAGAAAAGCTGATTAGTATCCTGGAACATATGGCATTCACTTTGCCTTATGAGACTCAATTGATTTTAGTTGTTGTATGTTTCCTTTTGTATTTCTGCTTTTCGCTTGTTATACTAGGGAGACTATACGATATTTACACATGTGGCTCTGGTTTATTTCACTTATGAGTATATGTTCAAGTGGCATCCACTTCAGGATAAATGCTTCAAACTTATCATTTTCATAGCTGAGTAACACTCCATTATATACAAATACCACATCTTTTTCAACCATTCCTCATGCTATGGACATCTTCGTTGTTTCCAAGATTTTGCTATCACACACTGCACTGCTATAAACATAGGTACACATAAATCTGTATGATACAATGTTTCCAGGTCCTTTGGGAAAATTCCCAGTAGGGGGATAGCTGGCTTGAATGGGATTTCTGGTCCTACTCTTTTGAGGAGTCTCCACACTGACCTCCACAATGGTTGTACCATCCCACCAGCAGTGGAGAAGTGTTCCCTTTTCTCCACAACCTCGCCAACATTTGTTGTTGGTTGATTTCCTTATGATAGCCATTCTTTCTGGAGTGAGATGGTATCTCAGTGTTGTTTTTATTTGTATTTCACGAATGGCTAGCGATGTGGAGCATTTTTTAATACATTTATTTGCTTCTTTAATTTCATCCTCTGAGAAGTGTGTATTCATCTCAGATACCCATTTCTGAATTGGGTCTCTAAATTTGAGGGCACTGTTATATCTTAGTTCTTTATATATTCTAGACAGTAGTCCTCTGTCTGATTGCTTATTAGTTAGGATTTTTTCAAAATTTGTAGGTTGTCTTTTCACTCTATTGACAATTTCTTTTGACATGCAGAAGCTCTTTAAGAAGAGTTGATCCCAGTTGTTGATTCTTTCAAGTGCTTCCAGTGCGAATATATGTTTGTTCATGAACTCTTTACCTACCCCTATGTCTTCGAGAATTCCTCCTACTTTCTCTCCCAGGACATTGAGTGTCTCTGTTTTAATGTTTAGATCTTTAATCCATTTTGACTTTAACTTAGTGCATGGTGATAGAGCTGGGTCAAGTTTTAGTTTTCAGTATGTAGAAAGCCATGTTTTCAAACACCATTTGTTAAAGAGACTATCTTTCTTCCAGTGAGCTTGTGTAGCCTCTTTGTCAAAGATAAGATGGCTGAGTGTTTTCATAGATACCTCTGGATCTTCTAATCTATTCTACTGATACTTAGATCTATTTTGTTGCCAATACCATGTTGATTTTATCACAGTGGCTTTGGAGTATAATTTCAAATCAGGAATTGTGATGCCTCCTGCCTTGTCTTTGTTGGCCAGGATTCCCTTTGCTATTCTAGATCGTTTGTGGTTCCAAACAAATTTTAAGATTGATTTTGCTATATCTGGGAGGTATGTTGGTGGCAGTTTAATGGGGATTGCATTAAATCTGTATAACAATTTTGGGAGTATGGCCATCTTCACGATGTTGGTTTTTCTTATCCAGGAGCATGGAATATCTTTCCATTTTCTGAAATTATCTATAATCTCTTTTCGTAGGGTGTTGTAATTTTCTGTGAAAACATCTTTGACTTCCTTGGTTAAGTGAATCCCAAGGTATTTCATTTTCCGCAGTGCTATTGTAAAAGGTATTGTTTCTATTGTTTCCCTTTCAGTGTGTTTGCTATCGGCGTAGAGGAATGGTATTGACTTTTGAGTATTCATTTTGTATCCAGCTATGCTACTGAATTTCCCTATCAGTTCTAGTACTTTCTTGGTGGAATTTTGGGAGTCTTGCAAGTAAAGTATCATGTCATCTGCAAATAGTGACAATTTATCTTCTTCTTTACCTATTCTAATTCCCTTTATTTCTCCCTCTTTTCTAATGGCTGTTTCTAAGTGTTCCAAGACTATATTGAATAGGAGGGGTGATAGAGGACATCCTTGTCTTGTACCTGATTTAAGAGTAAAAGATTTCAGTTTTTCCCCGTTTAGGATTATATGAGCTTTTGGGTTGTCATAGATGGCTTTTATCAAGTTAAGATAGAGTCTATCTATTCAAATTTTCGGTAGGACCTTGAACATGAATGAGTGTTGGACTTTCTCAAAGGCTTTCTCTGCATCAATTGAGATGATCATATGGTTTTCAGATTTCAGTCTATTAATATAGTGTATTACATTTATAGATTTTCGAATATTGAACCATCCATGCATCCCTGGGATGAATCCTACCTGGTCATGGTGTATGATCTTCTTGATGATTTGCTGTATTCTATTTGCCAGGATTTTGTTGAGTATTTTTGCATCTATGTTCATGAGGGAGATTGGCCTATAATTCTCCTTTTTGGTTGTGTCTTTGCCTGGTTTTGGAATCAGTATTATACTTGCCTCCAGAAATGATTTTGGGAGGACTTTTTCCTTTTCAACTTCGTGGAAGAGTTTGTGGAGTGTGGGGATTATATCTTCTATAAATTTCTTGTAGAATTCAGCTGTGAATCCATAAGGATCTGGACTTTTCTTTGTCGGTAGGCTTTTATTATGTTTCATATTTCATTGGCTGTTATTGGCTTATTGAGAGTTATAATATCTTCTTCATTCAGTTTTGGTAATTTGTACCTTTCTAAGAATATGTCCATTTCTTCTGTGCCTTCTATGCTGTGAGCGTAAAGATTCTCGAAATAACTATTGATAATCTTCTGAATTTCCACTAGGTCTGTGGTAATTTCACCCTTTTAATTCCTTATCGCTTGTACTTGAATTTTCTTTCACCTCTTTTTGATGAGGTTGGCAAGAGGCTTATCAACTTTATTTAGTTTTTCAAAGAACCACCTTTTTGATTTATGGATTCTTTGAACTGTTTTTTTCATCTCAATTGAGTTAATTTCTGCTCTAATCTTTAGGATTTCTTCCCGTCTTTGTGCTCTGTGTTTTATTTGCTCTTCTTTTTCTAATTGTCGGAAGTGCAACATTAAGGTGCTAATTTGTTCCCTTTCCATTTTCCTAATGTGTGAGTTCATAGCTATTATTTTCCCTCTAAGAACTGCTTTCATCGCATCCCATAAATTCCGGTAAGTTGTACTTGAATTCTCATTGAATTGTAGATATTGTTGATTTTCTTGTTGGATTTCTTCTGCAACCCATTGATTGCTCAGTAGGGTGTTGTTTAGTTTCCATGAATTTAGTGGGCTTTTCTGGTTTCTTTTGTCATTTATTTCCAATTTCATTGCATTGTTGTCAGATAATATGCATGGGATAATTTCTATTTTCTTGCATATACTTAAGCATGACCTCTGGACTCGTATGTGGTCTATTTTGGAAAATGATCCGTGTGCAGCTGAAAAAAATGTGTACTCAGCTGTGGTTGGGTGGAACACTCTATATATGTCCACCAGGTCCATTTGTTCCAAGCTCTAGTTCACTTCTCCTACTTCCTTGCTAATTTTTTGTCTGGTTGACCTATCTTTTTGAGATAAGGGTGTGCTAAGATCTCCTGTTAAGATTGTGTTCTTAGACATTCAGTTTTTCATGTCCCTTAAGATTTCTCATGCATAGTTCAGTGCACCTGTGTTTGGTGCATAGATATTTATGAGTGTCACTTCTTCCTCTTGAATTTTTCCCCTGACCAATATATACTGGCCTTCTTTGTGTCGTTTGATCCTTCTTGGTTTGTAGATGAGACTGTCTGAGAACAGAATTGTGACTCCTGCTTTTTTCTGAAGTGCTGGGCATGTAGTATTGTTTTCCATCCTTTGACTTTGAGCCTATGAATGTCCTTTTGAGTTGTGTGTCTCTTGTATACAGCATATTGTTGGATTTTGTTTCCTAATCCACTGTGCCAGTCTATTTCTCTTAATTGGAGAATTGAGTCCATTTACATTTATGGTTACAATTGAAATGTGCTGACTTATGTTTGTCACGATATTTACCTGGTATTGTTTACTCCTTTGTAACCTGTGTTTAATTCACTGACCTGTTTAGTGGGTTCCTTCCTTTCTCATTCATGCAGTTCTGGACATTGTGCTCTCTCTCTAGAACATCTTTCAGCAGCCTGTGAAGGGATGGCTTTGTCATCATGAAATTCTTTAGTTGTTCTTTGTCGTGGAAGTATTTCACTTCTCCATCAAACTTGAAAGAGAGTTTTGCAGGGTATAGTAATCTGGACCGGAATTTGTTTTCTTGTAGGTCTTGAAGAACTCTGCTCCATACTCTCCTGGACTTCATTGATTGTGTGGAGAAGTCGGCTGTAACTCGGATGGGTTCTCCTTTGAATGTGAGCTCCTTCTTCTCTCTAGAAGCTTTCAGCATATTACTTTTGTGTTGGATTTCTGGGATCTTAACTATTATATGCCTCGGTGTGTTTCTACTTGGGTTGAAGTTATTTGGTGTACTGTATGTTTCGGTGACCTGAATGTTGGATTGTTTCCTCATATTTGGGAGCTTTTCTGCAATTATTTCTCCCCTAATTCTTTTTATGTCATTTGTATTGACTCCTTCATTCTCATTGATACCAATTATTCTCACATTGTTCATCCTGGTTTCATCTTGCAGATGATAGATTATTTTTTCCTCCATTTTCATTGTTTTTAAGAGATCCTTTCTCACCTTTTCACTAGCTGCTCCAGCATCTTCAAGTTCTGAAACTCTGTCTTCGCTTTCACTCAGACGGTTTTGTAGACTCGTGATTGCTATTTTTAGTTCTTCTATATCTCTTTGACTGTGTTTCATGTGTTCTATTTCTTTTCTGTATTGCTCATTCAAGGAATCCATCTTATTTCTGATCTCCTCAATTTTTTTATCCATGTCTTCTTTAGAGGTAGTTATTAATTCTTTTTCTGCTGTGTTTCTTCCAAGTTGGGTTTCCTCTGTATATTTCTGGACTTGTTTTGGTATTTCAGATGCTATGAGTTCAAAAAGATCTTTTTTGATTTTAGAACTTATTTCTACTTTGAGTTCCTCATGATCTTTGTGCTGTTGTTTCTTTGCTTCAGATGCTGTTAATTCATATATATCAGCTGGAATAGCACTCTCTGCACTTGTTCTGGGTGAGCATAGTTTTTCCACCCAATGTTTCTGGAATTCATTCTTTATTTCAGATACTATGTATTCAGATATTTCTTTTTTAATTTGGGGAATTACTTCTCATTTTATTTCCTCTATAGCTTTCTGCTGTTGTTTCTTTGCTGCTGTATCTGTTAGTTCATTCATTGCAGCTTAGCTAGTGTCCTCTGCCCTTCCTGATGGACTTGAGGTCTGGGATTGCATTTTTCCCCTTCTCTTTGTCATTTTGTATAGCACTCATCTTTGACCTTTGTTGTAGAGCTTTGGTGCAGCTATAACCTTAGCTTGTTATGAAATTCGGGTGCCAGTCTATTAAGTTTGAGATTTTCCACATATGCCTGTCCTGGGTCGAGCTGTTGTGTTCAGTTCCTTTTTTGCTGCAGCTCCTTTGGTTCCCCTCTGTTGGTTCCCTGTTTATGCGAGCATGAACCGAACTGGGATGTAGAGCAAGTAATGAAACTTCCCCATCTTATCTGGCTTTGGGGCGAGGAGCCGGAAACTTACCAGGATCAGCCCTCCTGTGTCAGGCAGGTCGAACCCCAGGTGGTCGGGCCTGGGCTTTGGTGGGTCTTCTGGGCTCACAAAAGGATAATGGATAATCTTATTCACTGAGTAGGCTGTACTGGGTCAGCCAGCCTGTGCTGGGTCGAGTCTACAGGCCATAACCCGGGAAGGCTGTTAAAGGTCCCTCCGGTACAGCGGGCCTGGAGCCCTCACTCACAGGCCAGGCTGTGCTGGGTTTTGGTCCATGGCGTGGGACCGAGGATTGCTGAGAAATGTCCCTCCGGCGTGGCAGGCTTGGAGTTCTTAATCCAGGCCGATCTGCACTGGGTCTGAGGCTGTGGAGTGGGACCGGTAATCACCTGGAAATGTTTGTCTGGCACAGTGTGCCTGGAGCTGTCAAAGGCCAATGGGGGATGGGGAGGGCAGGGAATCCCTGGGAAATGTCTCTCGGGCATGGCGGGCGTGGAATTCTACACTCACTGAACTTTGATGCCCAGAGAATTGGGGCATCAAAGGCAGGGGATTCGGGGAGGTGTTTGTTAGTGGATCCTGAGGTTTCAGGCCAGTCACTGGCTTGGAGGAGTTGGGGGCAGGGGTCCGGGTTGCGCTTGGGAAGAAGCCAAAGGCTCTCCCTCAGACTCACAACACTCTCACTGATCTGAGAAGCCTGGTGAGTCGTGCAAATTCCCAGTCGCTGGGAGAGCTTGGCGCGGGATCCAGGAGGCCGCTGGAGTGAGCCGCTGTCTCAGGCCGGTCTCTGGCTGCGTGGCATGGGCAGGATCGAGTAGGCTGCTGAGTAGGCTGCTGGAGTCAGCCGCGCTGTCTCGGGAGGTCTCTGGAGCTAGGCGGGCCCGGGCGGGATGGAGGAGGATGGGGGAGTTGGCCGCACTGTCTCAGGCCAGTCTCTGGGGCTCGAAAGTTTTCATTCCTATTTTTTCAAAATTTTTTCTTCATATTCTGTAAGGACTTAAAGTTTAACACATTAATACTTGATGGAAAATACCTGTTCCATGTTATGCCTATGATATTTCATGTTTAGACAGATAGTGAGGGTAAGCCAAACTGCACATGTTGCAGGGTCATAAAAAGCTTCTCTTCTGGAGGGTTAACAACCTAAGTTTGCAGATCAAAAATTGCAGAAAAGGAAGGGCTTCAAGGTCAGCCAACATTTTGGCCCTAGCCTTTTAAGTTCAGTGAAGAATCAGGACATAGCACAACCTATACTGTACTGTCATGTAACTCACTTGTGCCCCAAATTTTCTCATGAAGGAGATTATGGAGCTACAGAGGAATGCAATCGATGATGTATAGTCTGCCTATGGAGAGTCACATGGTGAGAAACTTTCTCGCAGGCTTTCACAGAGAGAAAATTGGTCAAGCAATGGTCATAATTCATCCATACGGCTGACACAGACCAAGGGTGTACAAAGTGCAGTACAGGATAAACTCTGATGGTACTTCACTGACCTTACCTTGTTACATGTCTTGTTATATAGGTCTTGCTTTATCTTGGTCTTTACCATCCATCAGAGAAGTATAAAAACGAAGTATATAAAGTAAAGCCATATTAATATACTGAGCTGTGAAGGGCTCAACTCAACAACTTCTACAGATAACCCACTACTATTGTGGACTGCTGAACTGTGTTGAATTATTTTGATGAATACATGTACCTATAGTATTTAGATGCCAATGAAATACCCATCTCTGACAGGACTAAACAAAAAAAGAGGCTACAAAGGAAGGACCATTTTGTCCTTGTATATGCAGAATAGTTAGGATAGATACACAGCTACTTTCACTTAATTCAGTGAGAAGAAAGATTTTTGTAAATAGTGTTTGGACAGGACATCCTGTCTGTTTCTTGTACTATGGATAACCACTAAGAAGATAACAATGTACAATATATTAATTATTGAATCTGTCCTATTCATCAGCTTTGAAACTATCTCATTGACTTTTCTCAATAAAAAAATAAATAAATAAATAAGAATTATACAAAGTAAAAAAAAAAAAGAAAAAGAAACAGAAAATTAACAACTTCTGCCTGATGGAATCTATATGCTTAAAGAAGGCTCTCGCTCATTTTCTTTTGCACTATGTATACAAGTCTTTGACTTCACTGTATAGCCATAAAGAATGATATTAAAATAATGATAATACACAGTTTAAAAATAAAATCAAATACAATTGCTTAGTGGAATATGTTGGCCCACAGTTAGTTTTTCCTCCATACAGTTTCAAACCCACCAGTGTGAATCTGAGCATTTGCTTAGGCATCTGGTTGGCAAGTGCTGTTGGATAAGCAGCCACTGGCAGGCAAAAGGCCCTTTCCAGCTTCATGTGACAGGCCTCTCCAAGAGGTGCACACTTGTCACTCCACAGAGAGTGCCTCAGAAACATGTGGCAGAAGCATCAGGAGAAGGAGCAGCCCAAAATGCAAGATTGGGGTCCCCAGAGCAGGGTCAACAGCATGTTTGATGTCTGCCAGTGGCCTCTAATGGGGAAAGTGCAAGAGATTCTGGGGATGATTAGGCTATGGAGGGTTCACTTGCTGGGAAGCAGGGCCCCTGTGCCTGCAGAACATGGAGTGACCTTAATCACACAGGTGCACGGAGGACAGAGTTACATGCTGTCTCCCCCAACATGAGATGCGTTCATGCAGCCAGGCCTTAAGAATCTCAGTCTCATTTTCTCTGAAACTGTGAGATTAAGGGGCACAGTAGTATCATCCATCCTCTACAAGCACCTCTGTTTGGCCACTACATGATGTCACACTTTCCTGAAATGTCATATTTCTAGGTGAAGAAGTGATTGAGAAAAGAGATTAAGTTCAATGGTTGCATCCTAATTTCCTGGTCATTGTAGCCCGAGGATTCTGGGGATCATTAGGCCATGGAGGGTTCACTCTCTGGGAAGCATGGCCTATCAGGAATGAAAAAGAAATTACTCTCTTACAAAATTTCTCAAAACTCTTAGTCTTGAAAGTAAAAAAAAAAAAATTCTCACAGATGCCTAGGTTCAGCATACATCATTTCTCTTATAAGATTACTTGTATATGCCAAAACTCATACACGAGTGATATATATGCACCCATTCTTATAGCAGTACAATTTGTCATAGCTAAATCTTGGAAACAACCCAAATGCCCATCAACTGCGAAATGGAGAAAATCTATGTGGTATTTTTATTCTCATACAATGGAGTATTACTCAACTATACAGAAAGATAAACTGGAGGCTTTTATAGGTAAATGTGTGCAACTAGAGAGCATATTCATAAGTGAAGTAAAGGGCTGAG
>PVKA01023705.1:0-35226 GCA_004027165.1 Ctenomys sociabilis | reverse complement strand
CTCAAAAAGACAAAAAAAAAAAAAAAAAAAAAAAAAAAAAAATTTATCAGGTGAGGCTAAAAATACTACTACTATGAAAAAAAATCGCAACAGATGTGTTTGATTGTTGGGTTTATTGGGCGAAATACTTGTAATTATGACATCCAGCACACTAAATACTTACTGCCAGTCAGGCACTGTACTAAGCAAGCTTAAAACATATTAACTCATTTAGTCTCACAATAGCCTTGCGAGGTACATGGTGTTATCCCCATTAAGGATGGGGATGGAGATCCTTAAAGTAAGGATGTTGTAGTGCAGAGTGTTTAAATGACTTATCCAAGCACTCTCAGAGCCAGTACATAACAGTTATTTTCAATCCCAGACCTGCCATTTACTAGCTGTTTTAGGATTGTATGTGGCTCAGGACCCACTGAAGTGGGGCTTAGAAGTTAGGTAGTCTTCATGCTATTAAAAGTCATAGACTAGCTGGGAGTGGTGGTACATGCCTGTAACCTCAGCATTTGGGAGGCCAAGGCAGGATTGCTGTCAGTTCAAGGTCAGCTTCAACTACATAGTAAGACTCTGTCTCAAAAAAAAAAAAAAAAAAGACAGGGGCGGGGGAGATAGCTCAGTAGAAGAAGTGCTTACCTGGCAAGCACAAGGACCTGAGTTCAATCCTGTGTTCCACAAAAAAAAAAGGGACAGGGGAGATGGCTCAGTGGAATAAGTGCTTCCCTGGCAAGTGCAAGGGTCTGAGGTCAATCCCCAGTTCTGCAAAAAAAAAAAAAAAAGCCCAAAATTTAGTGACTGGGGCTGGGAAGATGGCTCAGTGGAATAAGCTCTTCCCCTGGCCTAAGTTCAATCCTGGGTTCTGCAAAAACAACAACAACAACAAAAACTTAGTGACTGTTTTAGTTGCTCTTCTTGTTGAGATAAAATACATGACACCCAAAATTAAAGGAGGAAAGGTTTATTTCAGCTCACAGTTTTAGAGATTTCAGTTCAAAATTGACTGGCTCCAAGGCAGGGTGGCATAGCAGAGGGGCATCACAGAACAGAAATGGTCCATGGTAAAGCAGACAGGCAGAAGAGAGCAAAGTAGAGAAGTAGCAGCAGAAGTAACAAAATCTACATTTAGATTTCATCCAGGTTGGGCTGGCCAAATAGGTCAGCGAATTAAAGTGTCTTCAATCAGGCACAGGGGCCTGGGGTTTGATCCCTGGGCCTGCTGTGCCAGCCCTGCCCTGGGGGCGCACTGAGACAGCAATTGAGACTGGGCATGGTGGTGTGTAACTAATCCTAGCTCTTGGGAGGCTGTAAACAGGAGAATCACTGGGAGTCTGATCTAGTAATAAGACCCTGTAGACCCTTCTCTAAAATACAGAAAAAGTAAATAAATAATAAATAAGAGATTTCATCCTCCAGCTGGGTGTGGTGGTGCATGCCTGTAATCCCAGCACTAGGAAGGCTGAGACAGGAGGATTGTTATGAGTTCGAGACCAGCCTGAGCTACAAAGTGAGCTTAAGGCCAGCCTGAACTGCATAGTGAGACCCTGTCTCAAAAAGACAAAAAAAAAAAGAGATTTCATCCAGGCTACCTGCCCTTTGAGTACTGCCCCTCCACACTCAGGGTGGGGCAATCTCAACCTCAGTTTCAGACACCCTAGGTTCAGACACCCTAGGTTCAGCCACCTGGTAAAGTCTCACCTATGACCACATAAGGCTTTGGGGGGACATCTAGATACAAATTATAACAGTGACTTAACAAGATCTTATCTCAAAATAAAAGTAAAAAAAATAATTGGGAATGTAGCCTATTGTGAATGGTCTTCTCCACTTCCCTCACCCTAGCGCAGTTAATAATAATAACTTATTATTTGTTGTCTCTGGAACCATGTTTTATACATTGTACAGATGAGGGAACCCAAGCTTTGAGACTTAATCTGCATTACTGGTAACAGTCTCCTGTCTCATGGCTTTTATTTTTATAAACACCCTTCTTTCTGACATTCTTTGTGTGTGTGTCTGTTTTTTTTTGTATTTTTGAGACAAGGTCTCAGTATGTAGTTCAAACTGGCCTTGAAGTCACTATGTTACTTTTCGGGAGCCTCCTGCCTCAGCCTCCTGAGTGCTGGGATTGCAGTTTTTTTTTTGGGGGGGGGCTGTTTTTTGAGACATGGTTTTGTTATGCAGTTCAGGCTTGAGCTCAGGCTGGTCTTGAATTTGTAGCAGTCCTCCTGCTTCAGGTTCCCAAATGATGGGATTTGATAGGATTACAGTCATGTGCTACCATGCTTGGCTATAATCAATAAGATTTTATTTATTTATTTGGTGCCTGAATCAAACTCAGGACCTTGCACTTGCCAGGCAGGTGCTTGTACTACTGAGCTAGAGTTTTGCCATCATCTTTGGTGATCCACAAGAGGCTGAATAAGCCATAGCCAATAGGACACTTTCCACCATCACCTCACAGGGAAGACCTCTACCAGCCTGGGGCAACACAGGAGGGTATAAAGAAATGGACCTTTGTGTCCCACACCAGAAATCTCATCCCCAAGAAGAAAGGTGGGCAGGGATGATGGAAAGTCTTAATAGGTATGTGGCAGGGAGCTCCACTCCAGGCAAAGTCAACCTGTCCAGTAGGGAGGTAGCATTCCTTACATTCCTATTTACCTCATGGCAAGGCTATAGGGAGGCCTGGGTTAAGTTTGGGCCCTGGGGTCACAAAGCAGGTGGTCCCACATAGATCATAGGATATGGACAGAGGCCAGGTGTGCAGGGGATAGTACCTCCTCAGGATTTAGCACCCTCAATTACCTGGCATGAAGCCTCACTTCTGGCCAGAAATGTTGAGGGGGATGGGTGGGGAGACAAGCAAAGGTGTGAAGAAGCAGAACAGGCAGTGGCTATTTGCATGAATCTTGGTCCCCTCCTCTGAGCCTCCTTCTTACTCCTCCCTGAAGGAGTAGCCTCTGTGCAGTAGCCCAGGACCCTATTCTGATTCTTACACCCTCTCTTGTTATGTTTGTCAAGCTTCTGTACTTCTTGGAACCTCAACTTCCACATCTGTACAATAGCTTTGAGGAGGGGGCCGAGGAGATGCCTCAGTGGAATAAGCGCTTCCCTGGCAAGTGCAAGGGCCTGAGTTCAAACCCCGGTTCCCGGGAAAAAAAAAAAAATAGCTCTGAAGAGGCTGAGTCTATACCAGTGATGGTAAACCTGGAAAGAACTTTCAGTGATACAAAGAGCCCACTGCAGCATGCATGCTATAGGTTCTTCACCATTAGTCTATACCCCCTCCCTCTAGGTTTGTAGGGCATAAGTTGTAGGCAGTTAATTAGATTTTTTTTCTGGAGCTATGAAAGGTAGATGGATCATGAGACCTGGCCTCTCCTTAGAAAAGTTGATTTTCTCTGACTCCAGCTTAGAAAATTATTACCCTAATGATGAAGGAATTGCCTCAGGACCTCCCTCCCAACTCATCTTGCCCTGGGAAGGAAGAGTAGGGGTCTCAAATGGGATAGGCACTGTTGAGAGACACAATCTGCCCTTGTCTCCCCAGCTCCCCAGCCGAACGTCCCATCCCTGGGTTTGTAGTCTCTGGGAATCTGGGCAGCAGACAGTGGCTACTTGCATGACTTAGTCCCCTCTTAGTTCTCCACCAAGTGTCTGGAGTGAGGAAGCAGTTCTAGGCTCTCTTCGTAGCCATGCTGAGCACCCTGAGGAGACCTGGCCCTGACATTACTCCTTGGGTGGCCCTAGCTTTGGTGACAGGCAGGTAAGGGTTAAAAGGTGTGGGCCAGCCCAGTTCCTGGCCAGGTAGGCTGGGCCACCACCTTGTGGGAGGTGGCCAAGGCAACTGCCACTGCAGCTTACTGCCACTGCCAGCTGAGCCAGGGCCTGGTTGAGAGAACTATTTTCTTGGAGGTACCGGAGGCCACCCCATAGAATTCTGGCCTTGGTGAGCACCTGGAAGCAGTGAGTCCAGGGTGTGTGTCGGGGGGGGGGGGCAAGGGCATGGCGCCTGGCATAGGGTGTGCTGAAGTTCCCTTCAGAGAGAGCCAGGTCTGGGAGAGGTACACTGACAATGTGGACTGGTATGAGGGTCATGGAGTGAAGAATATGTCCATCTTCTTTTTCTGGGACAGATTGCTTCCTAGCCAGAAATTGGAGAGGAGGTATAAGGAAGAGCAACCTAAGTACCCCTCCTCCACCCTACTCACACTTCCTCTCTTTTCTCTCCTGATGAGCAGCCTCTGCCCTCCCCCAGCTCAAGGCCAGCCCCTCATGAAAGGCCAGTCCTGACTATTGCAAAACTTTCCCAGGCATCCACCTGCCTACCCCCTCATTTGTTCACTTGGAATGGTGGAAGTGAAGGTTTAAAGGTGGAGGACAGTCCAGACCTTGGGAGTGTTTATTTGTTCCAATAGTGGCAAAATATGGAAGTGGGGGTCCTGCTGACAATGTCGGGGTGCCACCCAGGTGAGGTATCTTGATTGTAAACAGTCATTACAGCCAGGAATTTCTTTCTGGGCTGAGGTGTCAGAAGGGCAGACCTGAAAAACCTGCTGGGCCCGCCTCACGGAGTGGGGGTGCCCTCTTGCAGCTCTCCTGTTAGGGATGGAAGGCTGATCCCATGGAGGACTGGCTAACCCTAAAAGGGCCCTGGGGTTACCTTTGGGAGGCCCAGAGGCTGGAAAGGAGATTGCTCAGGATCCACCATCTCTGCTTGGTGACAGGGCAGTCCTAGGCCCCAAAGCCAGTGTATGGCGGGCAGGTGAGCAGAGGTGAAGGCTCCAGAGCTGGGTGTGGGGTGTGGAGCATTGACCTTGTGCCTAGCCTGCCCAGTGACCTTATGACTCATGTCCTAGCTATGTCCCAGAGGTCAGGCTGAAAGGGTGGAGTTAGGGTTCCTGTCTGGACCCCATTGACTTCCAGGATGCTCTGAGCTCCCAAAGAAGGAAGGGTTGAGGCAGCCCTGTGTGGGATGTGGAACTCATTTTGGTGAATGGGGTGAAAGGCCCAGGGATGGAGGTTGGGTTCTTTTTTTTTTTTTGGCAGAACCAGGGATTGAACTCAGGCCCTTGCGCTTGCCAGGGGGAGGTTGGGTTCTTAATGAGGTGGAGGAGGGTTCAAAGGAACTTGGTGACAGTTCCCCAAAACCCAAACAAAGCCTTGGAAAATAAGAGGAACCCCTGGACCTGCGAGGCAGAGGTGGCTGAGCTGGGGCATATACAGGGAATTGCCATCCCTTAGATGGGTGAGCAAGTGAGGTCTCTCTTGGCCTGGCTTTGTGGCATGGCTGTGGCATATATGTCTGATATTTTGGCGTGTCTGGGCCACACTGAGTAAATAGACATTGTCTTGGGCCATATGTAAAATATATAATGTGTGTACATATATAAACTGCCTTTTAAAATATTTTTGCTGAGGATACAGCTCAGCAGCACAAATGCCTGCCTGACAAGTGCAAAGTCCTGTGTTTGATCCCCAGTACTGGGGGAAAAATATATATATATATATATAATATATATATATATATATATATATATATATATATATTATATATATATATATATTATATATATATTATTAAGGAAAAGGAAAGCAAGTGTTTTGTGGGATGCAGGTTAGACACACCTGCTTTAGGATCTGACCTCGCCTCTCTTTTTTTATTTTTTTTTGTGGAACTGGGGATTGAACTTAGGCCCTTGTGCTTGCCAGGGAAGCATTTATTCTACTGACTCCCTGGCCTGACCTCACCTCTCTTAATGAGGACTGGGGCAACTGCATCAGGGGAGGGATACAAACCCTGTGGAGCAGGTAGGACTTTTCTAAAGTGGAGCACCTTATAGGCCCTAGAGCCAAGGGAAGCTTGACAGTAGCCCACAATATAAAGATGGGGAAAGTGGGCTGGGGAGATGACGAAGTAGTGTAAGTACCTGCTTGGCAAGCATAAGATCTTGAGTTTGGTCCCTGATACAAAAAAAGAAGAAGACAGGGGACAGGGAACATGCTTGAACCCATGCTTCTTGGTTGACTGGTCTTCACCCCACCTGACTACAGTGGCAAAAGTAGCTATGGATTTCAGGGTAGGTGAGGCTTGCCCAGTCATCTGCCATGGAGAGATTAGGCCAAGTGTGGGAGGTGATTATCACCAGGTTGCCCAGCTGCAGACTGAACAGGATGTGAGAGGGAGGGTGAGAGGGCAGCCAGCCGAGGTAGGCTCCATGGTCAGCCAAGGTTTTGGGGGGCAGAAAGGGCAGGAGGCATGTGGCTTGTTATCTTTAGTTGTGGACTTTGCTTCTCACAAATCTTGGCATGGTGACTTCCCTTTCGTAGTCTCAGGACAGGCTCAGGAAGAAAAAGGCTGAAGGAATCCTGATACCGTGTGACGACTACTTGCTATACCAGGGCCATAGGATGGAGCTGGGACAATATAGACCTACAGACCTGGGCATATATCCTGGCTCGGCTCTCTGGGCCTGTGTTTATACAATCATTTGTTCAGTCAGCAACTCATTCTTGGAGCACTTGCTGTGTGCCGTGATATTCAAGGTACTGAAAATGCTGACATAATAGGACATAGGGAAGTATAGAGAAGCTGATCTTTTGTTGAACAGCAATAGTGGGAGAATACTATGCAGGGTCCATCTCTGGAGGTGACATGTAAACCCTAGAATGTTAAGTGAGAAGCAAGAGTAGGGTAGTGAGACTTTGAAAACAGCATCCCTGACAGCAGCCACAGCCTGGGCAAAGACCCTGAGGATGAATAGCCTGGGGAATTTATGAGGAAGTTGATGAACTTGAAGCGGCTGTAGTGTGAGAGCATATAGGACCTGGCCTGGACTGTGTCCTTGGCTGTGGACAAGACATTTCATCTTTCTTACTTTCCTCATCTCTAATGTGGGGGTAATAATCACAGAACTCCTATCACTGGGGGGTGGTGAAGATTTAAAGTGGTCTATTACATAACTGCTCTAGGCACCCAGGTGCTTAATAAGTACCCCTTGTTGTTATATTTGATTGAATTTGTACCATTATTTCTCTCTCCTCAGGCAATTTGTACCATTATTTCTCTCTCCTTCTGGCTGTGACCTATGGGCCTCTGAGGAGGCGTAAGTCACCCCAGCTTCCTACTTGCTGTGTTCCCACTCAATGGGCAGGGAACCAAGGTACTAGGGCCAAGTGGGTCCTGACAAGCCAGAATATGAGAGGGCAGGGCAGGTCGGTGGGTGGGGCCCAAAGTACTTTAAATTCCTAGCTGGAGCATGGGAAGTTGGGTCGGCCAGGGATCAGGATGTGGGGTTATGTGTCATGGATTGTGTTTTCTTAATGGCTCCTGTGTCACTGCCAGGCCTTATCTAACCATCAGCCACAGGCTCCCCATAGCATCAGGATGGAAGTCAAAGGTCAGCTGATCAGCTCTCCTACCTTTAATACCCCAGGTTAGTAGCTGGTTCCTTCTGCTGCTGCTTATCCCCTGCTCTGAATCACCTCCTGCCCTCTTGAGGAGCGTTGGTCCCTGTTCCCACAGATGCTCCACGATGCCCTAGCTATCCTACTGATCTTTGCTCCCCCTGTGTCCAGCTGCTCTGTTTGGAGAGGCTGCCCCCCAGGTGAAGTCAGAGCGTCTTCGGGGGCTGCTTGACCGGCAGCGGGTCCTTCAGGAGGCACTGAACTTAAAACTTCAGGAGCTCCGAAAAGTTTGTCTCCAGGAGGCGGTGAGAGTCGAGTCCAAGGGGTCTCAGGTGGGAGGGGTGAGGAGCTGGGGCCCTAGGTAGACTGATAGTGATGGTAGCTGCTGAACCACTTGTCTGGACTATAGGTGCCCTGTTACCCTTTGTCTCCTCAAAGCTCTGTTTAAATAAGTCTTAGAATTATTATATCAGTGAAATATGGTATTGTAGGCTCAGAGTTCCCTCTCAACAACTCAAAATCTCCAAAACCTGAAAAACACAAAGCAGTTTCCAAAATTTGTCTGCACAGCCTTCTCTGAACTGACATAGGGTGATCTGTGGGATTTTTTTTTTTTCTGAGATGGTCTTGCTCTGCAGTTCAGGCTGGCCTTGGGCTCACTTTTTAGCCTACTCTGAGTTCTGGAACTCTCAATGATCCTCCTGCCTCAGCTTCCCAAGTGCTGGGGTTAAGGTGTGCCCCACCATGGCAGGCTGATTTGTAGGAATTTTTTGGTGAAACCTGGGATTGGACTCAAGCCCTGGTACTTGCCAGGGAAGTGCTTATTCTACTGAGCCATTTCCCTGGCCCTCTGATTTGTAGTTTTGATATACATCTTTTAGTGTAAATGTCCATACAATTTTCTGGAAATAATAATGTGGTGCAGGGCTGGGGAGATGGCTCAGTGGAATAAGTACTTCCCTGGCAAGCACAAGGGCCTGAGTTTAATCCCTGGTTCTGGAAAAAAAAACAACAACAATAGTAATAATAATAATGTGGTGCTGACTATGCAGCTCTAGACCTGATTGGAATGGACTATGTCTTTTTGTATAAGTTACAATATTCTGGCCTCCAGGTTTTGTAGCCTTTGGTGCCCACTGCCCCAGGGTTTGGGCTATTGAAGGACTAATCAGCCTGGTGGGAGAAGAGACATAACATATGCTGGGTGCTAGAGTACTTCTGTAGTTTTTGGGATCATCCCTGCTTCACTTTATAACTACGACTGACACTTGGTCCTATCCTCTGCCCCTTCCAGGAGCTCACTGGCCAGTTGCCCCCTGAGTGCCCACTGGAGCCTGGTGAACGACCCCAGTTGGTCCGCCGGCGGCCCCCTGCAGCCCGTGCCTACCCTCCACCACATCATAATGCAGCACATCACTCCTTGTGCCCTGCTGAGGTGAGCAAATGGGTGTGGAGGGCAAAGTGGTCGGGGTAAGGGACAGGAACAGGCATAAAAGAGTGCTGTTTAGCCTGGGAGGTGGGGGTGAGAAGGGAAAGGGCTTGGTTTTCTGGTATTATGCTGTCCCTAATACTGTCAAGACTGGCCTCCCAGTTTCAGGAAGATGAACAAGCTTCAACAGAGTGAATAAACTCCATTCCTAGGCACATAGGCCTGCCTGAAGGAAGAGCAGGTCCTGCTTCCAGAGCAGATGGATTCTGCCACTGCCTGGGTCCTGTGCCTGACCATTTCCAACATTTGGTCCTGTTCCATCCCTCTTGGGCCCCATAGGAGTTGGCTCTTGAGGCTCTGGAGCGGGAGGTGTCAGTGCAGCAGCAAATCGCTGCAGCTGCTCGTCGCCTGGCCTTGGCCCCTGAGCTGAGTGCTGAGCAACGGCGGCGCCGGCGCCAGGTGCAGGCGGATGCACTGAGGAGGCTGCATGAACTGGAGGAACAGCTTGGAGATGTCCGGGCCCGCCTTGGCCTCCCAGTGCTTCCTCCCCAGCCACTACCACTGTCCTCAGGGGCACTCATCACTACCCAGGGAGTCTGCCTAGGTACACGCCTCACTCAGCTCAGCCAAGGTGAGCCAGGCCCAAGAGTCCCACCAGTGAGAATAGGGAAGCATAGACCAGGGAATGAGCTCTTATCTAATGGATGCGGTAGGGGTGGGAGGGTGAGCAGCCAGTGAGTGCTGGGAGCTGGACAGATCTAAGGGAGTCACCAATAGGAAAAATTGTGATAAAGGGTGATAAATGGGCAAGGGAGACCCTGGGGAGATGACCAATAGGCCCTAAGAAAGTGAAGACCCAGGCCCATGCTGGTCTTACATCTAGGTAAAAGTAAGTTCCTGGGAAGGAAATAGAGCAAGGAAGGACCACCCAGAATGCAGGATAAGCAGAGAAGCCCATCTAGTGGAACAAGAGAATAGTAACCAGGCCTTGGTGTTATACTTTTGGTTTTCTTCCTTCTCACTTATAGAAGATGTAGTCCTGCACTCAGAGAGCAGCTCCCTTTCAGAATCTGGGGCCAGCCATGACAATGGTGAGGACTTGTATCCCTCAACCCTTTCCCAGCCCCGTTAGGTTCAATCAGTCCATTCTGTGGTGTTTTTTTTTTTTTTTTCCAGAACAGGGGATTGAACTCAGGCCTTTGCACTTGCCAGGCAAGTGCTTATCCTACTGAGCCATCTCCCCAGCCCCCAAGTCCATTTTGTGTTGCATAAACCTTCCCCTTGTTGTTTAACTATTCCTTAGCTGTGCTCCATCTTACTGTGCCCCTCACCTTTCCAGAGGGCATTTGAAGACAGGGTCTTGCTATGTAGTACAGGCTCACCTTGAACTCACTGTTTAGCCTAGGCTAGCCCCAAACTTGCAACAATCTTCCTGCCTCAGCTTCTTGAGTGCTGGAATTACATCCATGCACCAACATGCCCAGTTTGTCCCCATCTTCTTAGTATCACCCCATCGCTGCCCCCATGGCCCCAGGGCATACTTGTGAGCTCCACTCCTCCCCTTTTTGCCCTGTCTCATTCCTTAGCTGCTTAGCCTGCTTAACCCTATCCCAGCATCAGTCTTTGCCCTGTGTTTTGTGCTAACCTGTCCTGGACCTTCTGGGCCTTTGTTTTTTTTTAACTTCTGCATCAGTTTTTTTTCTTCTATGCAGAGGAGCCCCGTGGCTGCTTCTCTCTGGCCGAGCGCCCCTCACCACCCAAAGCCTGGGACCAGTTTCGGGCAGTATCTGGGGGGAGCCCTGAGAGGCGAACCCCATGGAAACCACCCCTGTCAGATCTTTATGGAGATCTGAAGAGCCGGCGGAACTCTGTGGCCAGCCCTACCAGGTGAGGACAGGCTCTTTTCCCCCCACCCCAGGAACCAGGAATGGGATCCTGAGCCTGGGCTGCCCAGAGGGCCTGCTGTGAATGTGGTCTCTAACCTGGGCCCCGACCTGGGCTTGCCCATCTCTGTCTAGCCCCACACGCTCGCTGCCCAGGAGTGCCTCCAGTTTTGAGGGGCGAAGTGTGCCTGCCACCCCTGTCCTCACCCGGGGCACTGGCCCCCAGCTGTGCAAGTAAGGGGACTCTGTGGGTGGGTCTGAGGATTAGAGGAGGGAACCTTTAGATCTAACTGGAAGTGTTGAGGTGAAATTATAAAAAAGTGTGGGATATGGGCACGTGGGCTTTGAAAGTAGATAGGCATTATCTTGGTGAAGAAAGGGATGGGAATTGGGAACAGAAGCACCAGAGTTTGAGTATGGGCTTTCCTGTGTCTTGGACAAGTCATTTCCCTTCTCTGAATCATTGCCTCATTTTTGTAATGGGCATAGTAATACCAGCCTTTGAAAACCACAGGCATTTGAACAAATTATGAGTGGTTGATTAAAAAATTCCAATAAGATAAAACCCCGTGGATGGGGGCCGGGGAGATGTCTCAGTGGAATAAGCACTTCCCTAGCAAGTACAAGGGCCTGAGTTCAATCCCTGGTTCTACCAAAAAAAACAAACAAACAAACCATGAAGTAGGAATGTAAAGAACACAGTATCAATAAAGACCCCTACTTTCTATTTTATTTTATTTTATTTTATTTTATTTTATTTTATTTTATTTTTTTTTTTGTCTTTTTGAGACAGGGTCTCACTATGCAGTTCAGGCTGGCCTTAAGCTCACTTTGTAGCTCAGGCTGGTCTCGAACTCACAACAATCCTCCTGCCTCAGCCTCCCAAGTGCTGGGATTACAGGCATGCGCCACCATGCCCGGCCCTACTTTCTATTTTAAAATAAAAAACAGGCATAATAAGTTCTGGATAACATGTACTAGTACCTACCATCTTCTAGTAGTCAGTACTTTATATGATAGCAACTTAGTTAAATATCACAAGACCCCTCTGAAGAGCAGTTATTGCCATTCTCATTTTGTAGATAAACTGAGGCATAAAGGTTGTTGGTAAACTGAAGGCCTAATACTTGAACTCGAAGAGTTATGCAATTTTGACTCTTAAAGAGTTTTCTTTTAACCACTATACTGTTAAATACTCATAAGTGCCTACTTTTCCAGGCTGCAAAAATCCCTGTCCTAATGGGGCCTGCATTCAGTGCATGGTGGCTGCTATTGTTCATATACATGGTGTGACAGAGCATTCAGATTGGTCTTATATTCTAGGACTAAAAACTGGGACTGTATCCTGAGATAGAAAGCCATGAGCAGGGTTTTAGCAGGAGTTGAGGGGTCAACTGTCTTAGGAAGAACCCTCTGTGTGGCTTCTGCTCTGCTAGTGTTTTCTCCTCAGAGAAATCACATATTTACACTCCTCAAGCTAGCACTCCTCTCCCTCAACATATTGCCAAACCCTGGAGCCCCTAGTCTAAGACCAAACCTCAGCTGCCATTTGCATGCCACTATTATCACCATCACACACACACACAATTTCTCATTCTACGTTTAGAGATGTATAACTGGAGGCTAAGAAAAGAAGGGGGCAGTCAGCACTTAGGTGATCTGCCTGATTTTTCTGACCTTCCTCTTATTACCCCTACCTCTGTGCCCCAGATCTGAAGGCCTCCATTCTCGCCAGTGGTCCGGCAGTCAAGACTCCCAGATGGGCTTCCCCCGGGTGGACCCTGCCTCCGATCGCGCCTCCCTCTTCGCAGCTCGCACCCGCCGCAGCAATAGCTCTGAGGCCCTGCTGGTGGACCGGGCAGCTAGTGGGGGAGCTGGCTCTCCACCTGCCCCTTTGGCTCCCCCTGCCACTGGTCCCCCAGTCTGCAAAAGCAGTGAGGTGCTGTATGAGCGCCCCCAACCACCCCCTGCCTTCTCCTCCCGTACAGCTGTTCTCCCAGACCCTCCCCGGGCCACCCGACCAAGTTCAGCTGCCCCTGTCTCCCGAGGAGCCCCCAGGCTCCCACCTGTGTGTGGGGACTTCCTCTTGGACTATTCCTTGGACCGGGGCCTGCCTCGTAGTGGAGGTGGGGCAGGTTGGGGGGACCTGCTGCCTGCAGCTGAGGCCTCAGGACCCCTCTCCCGTCGGGATGGGCTCCTCGCCATGCTCCCTGGCCCACCACCAGTGTATACAGCTGACAGCAGCAGCCCCCTCCTCCGCAGCAAGGATCCCCACGCCCGTGCTACCCGTACCAAGCCCTGTGGCCTGCCCTTGGAAGCTGCTGAGGGCCTAGAGGTGCATCCAAACCCTCTGCTGTGGATGCCCCCACCCAACCGAATACCCCCAGTTGGTGAGCGCAGTAGTCACAAGAACCTGGCCCTGGAGGGGCTGCGGGACTGGTACATCCGGAACTCAGGACTGGCCATGGGGCCCCAGCGCCGGCCTGTGCTGCCACATATGGGCCCACCACACCCGTCCTTCCTCCATTCCCGCTGCTATGAAGTGGGCCAGGCGCTCTATGGGGCCCCCAGCCAGGCACCGCTCCCACACTCGAGGAGTTTCACAGCACCCCCTGTCTCCGGCAGGTATGGGGGTTGCTTTTATTGATGATGGGTAGGGGTCTCTTGAAGCATATGCCAAAGATATCCAGGCCAGGGAACTAGTCACGATAGCTAAGGACTGGGAGCACAATGACATTAGTTGCAGCACTGGCACACTGTACCAGGTGTGAGCAGTGTTAGTCCTTAGGGTCCTGGTGGAGGGGTATCTTGGGTGCTGGTAGTAGTAGCTCTTTACCAAGCTGTAGAAGGAGAGCCTGGGAGATAGCTCAGTAGTGTATGTGCCAACCTGGCAAGCGCAAGGTCTTCAGTTTGATCCCCAGTACCAAAAAATTTAAAAAATCAAGCTGTAGAAGGATTTTAATATTTTAACCAGTGCATGTCAACTGGAAATGAACTTTGAAGTCAGGGTACTGGGAGGAAGAGACATCATGTGCCCCTTACCTTTCTGTTCCTCTTTCCATACCCCATGCTTGGGACCCTTGAAGGTGCTGTCATATGTCTGCCTTCACTTCTTTAATGAGCCTATCTTCCTCTTTCTTTCTGTGTCTTGTCTGTCTTCTTTGGTTTTCCCTTCCCTGTCCTCCGGATTCCTGCTGTCCCTTCTAAAGATACTACGCGGATTTCCTGTACCCCCCGGAGCTGAGCGCTCGCTTAAGTGACCTGACGCTAGAGGGGGAGCAGTCTTCCAGTTCTGACCCCCAAACCCCAGGGACACTGGTTTGACTTTCTGATATGCCCCTTGTTGGCCTGAGCATGACTCCAACTTGGGGAGAACAAAGTCGACCTTGCTGAGCTCTGGGATATAGTTGCTCAGTCCTGGGGGTGGGGTGCCAACCTGACCTTCCAAGGTCCCTGGTTCCCCATGGGCCCAGGAAGGTGTCTGATACCCTGCTTCTCTCATACTGTGCTGGGGACTGGGGGCCTCAGTCAGCTTCACAGAAGAGGGAGATGATGTCATAGGGACTCTAAGCCCCTTCCTACATTTGTTTACAGTTGTGATTTAGTATTCACTGTCTTTACCCAACACTAGGAATTTTGTAAAAGGGAAACTGCGAGTTTGTCCTGGTTGGGTTTATTCCTGTGCCCATGCCCAGCCTGTTCCATCTAGGAACACCCCCCATGAAATAGACCATAAAGGGTCTTGGGGCCCTGTTTAAGGCTACCAGGAGACTGGTATGTACAGAACTTCCTGCTGTCCCCCACTAGGGAAGTTCTTGTGCAGTTGGGCTCTCTGCCCACCTTTGGATGAAGTCTGGATGGGATGCCTAAAGGAACTCCTATCCCTCTCTGCCCTTAGCCTGTGTGCCCACCATCCCCAATCAAGAGGCTCTGCAGGAGGTTGGCAAGGGGCAGAGCCATCAGGTGTGCAGGTGTGTTCCACCACAGGATGCTGTGGTGGTTGAACCTGGCATTTCGTAGATGCCAGTAAAATCTTCAGGTGACATTTGGCCATGGGCCACAGGCCATGTCACATCCTACTGACTTCCTTACATTCACTGCTTTTTAAACAAATCTATACAAACTGTTTTCTATAATACCTATCTGTGACTTTCTGGAGCTGGGGGGGTTCCCCTACCCCCTTGACCTGTTGTTAAACTTTTCTTTTTGTACCAATGGATCTGGGCCCAAGACACTACTCACACTGGAAGGGGATTTCTATAATAAATGTGTAAATTGAACCCCTTTGTTGCTCCTCTGTCTATTTTACCACAGGGGCACACACTTCTAGTTCAGTCCAGATAATACAATACCTTTTATAGGAAAATAATACTATGAGGTGGGCCAGGGTAAAACAAAAGCACTATGGAAATAGCTAGAGGTAAGGCAACTTCTTTGCCTGCCTCTGCTCAGATTCCTGGTCCACATCAAGAACTCTATAATTTGTACATGCATATGCATGTGTATGTGAGATACTAGGGCTTCTTGCTTGGTAGGAAAGCATGGTGCCACTGAGCGACTTCCATACACTACACCCTTGATCTCCCTGTGCTGATTCAGAAGTAACAGATTTGATGAAGAGCCTAAGAAGTTAGCCCTGTAGCCCACATAGAAAGTCAGATTTCAATAGCATTGAAAAACAAGATATCCTGTCCATTGAAATGTACAATGACTTCAGCCAGGAGCCCAAACCAGCTCGAGAGATGCATAGGCTTTATTGTTGGAACAACACTGATGTAACTACCCCTTTTCCAGTTGGGGCTACCCCACCAGCCACCCCTTGGTCTTTGATACTCTGGAACATTAGGGGAAGAGTAAAACCTCTTAAAACAGCTGAGGGCAACTGGAACTGGTGAGGGTTGGGGTCAGGATACTTGACTATCCAGGTAAGGGAGGACTTAGCTGGGGGGGTGTCTAGATTTGGCAATGCCATAACCTAGATTTGAAGCTGGGGTGGGGTTTGGAAATGTCTTGGTCTAAGGTTCAAGATGTGAGAGTGGTTTGCCCCAGGCCCCAGCTTTGGTGCTGAATGTGGAAGACAAGCGAGTCCCAGAATTTTAAGTATCTCTGGGCCTATGGTTTGAGACTGGCCGTAGATGCTCTAGTACCAAGCCCAAGGCCTGAGGCTGGAGTGGCTGTGGGTCCCAAGCTCAGGCCTGTGGAAGACAAGTACCCAGATCAGGTGTTGGGAATGAATGATACCCTAATTTTAAACTGGGGTGGAAATCACCAATGGCCAATCTTTTTCGCTGGCCAGGGTGCTCTTGACTGCTATTATAAAGGCTGGAAAAGGGCTCTGGGTCCTGGATATGGGTTGAGGTACGGGTGGGGTGTTCTTCAGGTCCTGGGTACAGGTCCCAGGCCCTTAGGATCCAGCCTCCTGTTCTTGTCCCAGCGCCTCTAGTAGCAGGCCCATTGGCGTCCGCTTAAGACCAATGCTCTCAATTTTGTTCTCAATCTTGTTTTTAAGGTTTCGAAGGCGAATGGAGGCGTGCACCAGGATCACTGTGGGTGGTATGAAGAAGAGTAGGATCAGTGGAGTGGGTCTTCAGCTTGCAGCCAATTGGACCCCACAGAAGGGAACTAGTACACAGGCAGGCCAATGGAGTGCTGGGCAGCTGAAGTATGGCTGAGTGATGCAATTTGTTTGGCAGTGCATGTGTGGCCAGAAAGGGTTTTCAGTAACTTTGAAGTGGCCACTTTAAAGCTCTTAATGCTAAGAGACCCAAAATTTCACTAATAAGGGGGGTGTTCCCAGATGGGGTAGGTGGTGGGTAAAGCCAGAGCTGGAGAATTTAAAGGAGTACCCTCCAGGTTTCCCAGCCCTGTCTCAGATCAAGAACCAGTGTAGGCCGAGACTGGTATCTTAAACATTGGCCATTTAACCAGGCATCTCAGGGGGTTAGTAGACTCACGAAGCACCGGCCCGGCGATGCTGAGCAGGAAGGTGCACGCACTGCCCGCGACCCAGAGAATGAGGAGGCCAATGACAAGCACTGCGGCTAGGCAGGCAGCAGGGTGGTTGCGGCGGCAGCGTCTCACTGCTGCGCGGGTCTCAGCCGCCCACACCAGCATGGCAAGGGCCATCACCACCGCCAGCACGCTCAGGAGGGTGTGCATTGGACGCACATACCTGTGGGAACAAGGGCACTAAGCTAGCCTCACCATCCTCTTCCCCCATCCTGAGCACCAAGAGCTTTGATTTCCCAGCCTGCTAATATTCCCACCAGCCCTGTCTCCAACAGGTGCATACTCCAGGGGAATTCCTTTGGACCCTCACTTCCTGTTTCAAGCCTACATACCATTTTCCTGAGGGCTTTGCTTCAGGTCCCATTCTAGATACCCTGAGCTCTTAGCATTTTCCTGGTCTTTCTTACCCCTGCAGGGCTTATCTCCAGCACCCTCCATCTGTCCCCATGTACCCCATTTAAGCTAACCTCTGCAGATCCCTCATCCAGGCCTCTAGTCTCCACACACTTCCATCTCTCCTGGCCCCATGATCATTAGAGGATACTCTCCTAGGTGTCCTCTGTTTTCCCATCATGACCCCTATTTCTGTACAGATCCCTCCTGCAATCATTACTAGAATGCTTCCAGGCCTTTGGTCCCACTCTTCCAGCCCTTACCAAATCCCTCCTCTAGATTCTCCATCTCTTTGGTCTCAATCTTTTCAACCCAGGTTTTCCCCTCAGGCCTCAAATTTTCCAACAGGTATCTGCTTCTGGTGTGTTCTAATCACGACAAACTACCTTCCAAAACCTGACACTAAGAATACTTTCCAAGGCCTTCAACTTTTACTACGTCCATGTCCCTGCCTCTGTCGCAAAGACCTCCAGGGCTGCTGTAATTTGGTCCTATCACATCACCAAACCAAGTATGAATAGCCCATTTTTAGGCCTTATTTTCATGTCTACCTCCCAGCCCACTTTCTCTTTTAGTTCTATTCTCTCCAGTCTTTTCAGGTCCTTCCCTCTACACTTTTTTTTTTTCCCATCAGGCTCTCCTTATACCAAGAAGGACCTGCCTTTTTTCCCCTGCCCCTTAGGCCTTTCCCATTTTTACCGAATTTGCCCTTCCTAGACTAGCATTTTCCAAGTTTCCCTCTCCAGGTCCTCAAGGATCCGCAGGGCACCCCCGTCCATGGCCCTGGTATCTCCGGCCAACCAACCAAGTCCCTCCCTCCCTCCCTCACCCGGCTAGAGCGAGACCGAAGCCAAAGCAGAGAAGATAGTTGGTTTGGTAGTAGAGAAGGTTGTTGATGACGCGGTGACACCATCGCTGCGGGTCGCATGGATCCGGTGCTGCCAGACGCGCTGACCCCAGAACAAAGTCGTCTAGGGCGCGTAGCGGTGGTAGCCGCACCTCCGACATCCTGTCCTGTTGGTTGCTGGACCAGCCCGAAGGCAGGCTGGACTACAACATCCGTTACGCCTTGCGGCATCGCAAGGCACGCAGGGAAATGGGAGTCTGGGCCAACCGACAAATCCCTCCCTCACCAGGTGGACTGCGCAGGCGCAGCTGTGCATGTGACCGGGAAGGCACAAATTGCGTCACACAGTGAGGCAGCAAGGGATGCCGGGAAATCAAGCATCTGTCCCTCGGCGAGGAGGCCCGACCTGAAATTTCTACCCACAGCAAGGCGGCTTGCACTGGACACTGCCAGCGGTTCAAGCACACAAGCAGCTAGACAGGCAGAGATAAAGCAGCAAGGGCTCTCACAAGGATCAGAGATGGATTCCGCTTCCCGTCAGGCTCCTTAAAGGGTCACACCTCTCAGGGAAACTCCATGCCCCGCCCTTGAGGTCAAGCCATAAATGCTGTTAGGGGCATTTTATTCTTATTCATCATATCAGAAATCATCTCTTCCTGGTAAGTTTTAAATCTCAAAGTAGTATTCGGACACTTCCTCTAGGTCTCTGGCTGTCTTCTCCAGGATAGGCACCCCAGGGGTCTGCTACCTCCCTGGATCATTGACTTAGCTCTTCCAGCATAGTCATCAAAAAGTGCTTGAGGGAAGTGAGCTGTTGGTTTAGACATAGCTTTGCTGAGTTGAAAATGGGCACAGGCCTCTTTAGTGCTTGCTGAATGGTAGCTTCCACATCACTTCCCCACACCCAAGGCACAACTCTGCAATCTGTCACTGAAGGTTCCTAGCACAGCCCCCAAGGTCCTTAAAAGTCATCATCATCACAGATGTCAAGGTACACATCGAAAGCCTCTCTGTTGCAGTTTCCATCGGGAGTGAAGACGTATTTGTGGAAGGTTCCATCTACACAGATGGCTGGAGAGGTGGTAAAAGGTTAGGGGCTGCCACAGTTATATACCCTGGTCCTCTCAAGTGTCCCATGGCCTAAGGTTTACCTCCAACCCTTTGCCCAAGTCCAAAATCCCTCACTGATGATGGAGCTAAACCACATTTCAACTCCCTCAGGCTTTTTTTTTGGGGGGGGGGGGCTACTAGTAGTACTAGTAATTGAACTCAGGTCTTTGCATTTGCCAGGCAAGTGCTGTACTGCTGAGCTATATCCTCAGCACCTCCCTCAGGCTATTGATGGCCCTCAAATTCCTTTTTTTCCCAAATTTTTTACCTTGAACTTGCAGGCTTTTGCCCATGCAGACCAGATCCCCTTCCCAACCAACAGGCTATTCCCACTCACCAATTACAGAGTTGACGTTCTTGGAAGTATTGCGACCAAAGGCGCAGATGCATGCCGACTCAGCTGGCACAGTGAAGCTTGCCAGGCTCCACTGAGAGTCCACGTACTGCCCAATCATAGGCCCCACCTTGCCCACACGAGCCAGCCTGCAGGCAGCACTGGGTAAGGCTGATGTGATACATGCATGGGCAGGGAGCTGGAGATACCTCAGGGTGGGGTGGGGTGGGGGTACTCACGCAGAGCGGCGGTTGAGACGGGTGTCCTTGAGAGCAAAAATATGCACAGTGCCCTTATCACTGGAAGCACACAGGAAGGAGGAGTCATGGCTGAAGTTAATGCTGGAAAATAGAGACCAGCGGTGATGCCCACATGACATATGCCATGAGGTTACTAGCCCACTGTACATATCCTGTGCTCACCAGTATAGAGTGGCAGGGTCAGTGCCTCGACGTAGCTCTACCAGTTTCTCCTTGGACTGTGTGTCAAAAAGGCGAATAAGGGTTCCTTTTTGGGAAGCTGAAGCCACTACAGTGCCTGGCTGGTTCAGGGACACACAGGCCACATCACTCTGATGTGCATTGATGGTGAATGGAGCAGATGAGGTGCCAGGCTTTGTACTCGCCAGGTCCTGGGGTAGGAGGCAGTAGTTCAGGGTTAGGATGGCATAGAGGAGAAGAGGCTATGAGTCCACAGGGAGAACCAGCCCACCTGCATGCCCACCTCCCTGCCTACCCTTGTCCATTGGACAGCTTACCACAAGTTGCAGACTTCCACACTTGTGTCCTGGAAACACAAGAAGCTGCTTCTCCAAACTGGGACAGAGATCACAGAGCCCTAGGGTGTGAGGATGAAGAACAGATAGGCAGGTGGAGGACATTCAGAGGCAGGCATGGTCTCAGGTAGGACAGAACTGGTTAATGACACATGGTACTCATAGAAGCCTCTGGGGGGCAGGCTTTCTCTTTGCTGGACAGATCCTACTTTCCCCACACACATGATTCTCATAAAGTGCTGAGCTAGCCATGGAGACCCAGTGCTGCTTTCTTTATTTTATTTTATTTTTTTGTCTTTTTGAGACAGGGTCTCACTATGCAGTTCAGGCTGGCCTTAAGTTCACTTTGTAGCTCAGGCTGGTCTCGAACTCACAACAATCCTCCTGCCTCAGCTTCCAGAGTGCTGGGATTACAGGCCTGCGCCACTATGCCAGGCTTAAAAGATTGAAAAGCTTTTTTTTTTTTTTTTTTTTTTTTTGTGGAATCAGGGATTGAATTCAGACCCTTGCGCTTGCCAGGGAAGTGCTTATTCCACTGAGCCATGTTTCTGACCCCCAGTGCTCCTTTCTATGCTCACCCATGTCCTCATTAAGTGTTTCTGCTGTCAGTGAGGCACTGGAGAGGGGCAGGGCCAAGAGTGGGGAAAGAACTGCCTCTTTCAGTCCATTTGATCATCTGTCTCTGCACAGAGCCTCAGCCCTTTCCAGTTTCTCTGGGTGTGTGCTCCTTTTTCTCATCTCTGCCCTTTTTTGCCTGCCCATGCACTCCCCCCTTACACCTGCACATAGAGACCTCACCCTTGGGGTTGTCCCTGGTGTCAAACTCAAAGAGCTTTCGGGGGTTGTCAGGGAAGGAGTACACATAGATGCGGTTCCTCAGCACAATCACGATCCTGTAGGTATCACAAGGCACAGAAAACTTTGAGGGGAGAGTGGGATGCCCAGGCAGAATTAACCTTCCTGTGGGAACCTCCCTGGCTCGGCCCCAATCCTCTTCAGGCTTACTTGTCATGTCGCATGCGCACAGCCAACACTGGTTTAGTGAAGGTGAATTCCAGCACCAGTTTGTCCTTGGAGTCCTTGCCTTCTCGGGCATCATCCCAGATCAGCACTGCTAGGCAAGTGGGTAGGTTAGTGGAGCCAAAGTTTAGGGTGAGGGGCAGCCCTTACCCTAAGGAATGACACAGGAAACCCATCCCTGCTCTCCATGGGACCATAACTCACTTTGTGTGTGTGTGTGTGTGTGTGTGTGGTACCAGGGACTGAACTCAGGACACTGCACTTGCCATCTATCTCCCCAGCCCATAACTCACCTTTTTGACCTTTCAATAAACACCCAGTGTGAGCCCTGCAGAGAATGGACACTGTGGACATAATCCCTGAGAGAACGGGTGCTGGAAATGTTACAGTTAATTGGAGATGAGGGGCCAGGGAGATAGCTCAGTAGAATAAGAGCTTGCCTGGCAAGCGCAAGGGTCTGAGTTCAATCCCCGGTTCCACAAAAAAAAAAAAAAAAAAAAGAAAAAAAGAAAAAAAAAAAAACTAATTGGAGATGAGGAACCTGTGGTTTGAAGGGGTTGAATGTCTAGCCAAAGGCCTTACAGCCCATTAACAAGGGAAATAAAGGATTGGGACTCACACCAATGCCTGTAACTTCTCCTCTGTAATTATTTAGGCCTCTAGGTTCCCACTCTATATCCCCAGGAGATTTCTGGGAGGAATCCTAGGGTCTGTAACTTACCTTTGGACAATTCTTGCCATGGTTCAGTGGGCTGGACAAGAAAAACCCTTAAAACAGAATGGTACTTGAGGCTTAAGCCAACAGGGCTCTTGGAGAGACACTTCCAAGAATTGAAAACTTGTTGATTTGTGTGATCTTTTTGTGTGTTAAGGAATGAGACAGGGTCTCAATATGCATTTTATGCTGGCCTTAAACTCACTGTGGCACCTACCCTGGCCTGAACTCATAGTGGTTCTCTTGCCTCAGTCTCCTGTGTGCTGGAATAATAAGGTACCATCATGGCTTGTTCTGTCTTTTTTTTTTTTTTTGTATTTAGTACAGGGTCTACAGGGTCTCACTACACAGATTGGACTCATAGTGATCCTCCTGTTTTCAGGCTCCCGGGCACTGGGATTACAGGCTTGTGCCACCACGCCCAGTCTCATTCTCCTGTCTCAGCACACCACTCACAGTACATCCCGGGGGCAAGGCCAGCACGGCACAAGGGATCAAACCCCAGTCCCTGGGTCTGCCTAAGCAGGCACTTTAATCTTCTGAGCTATCTGGCCAGCCGTCTTGTGTAATTTTTTTTTGGCGGAACTGGAGATTGAACTCAGGCTCTTGCACTTGCCAGATAAGCGCTTATTCTATTGAGCTATTTCCCCCCCCCCCCGCCCCTCTTGTGTCATTTTGAATAAACCAATAATTTTACTGGATGGGTACTGTGGTGCACCTCTGTAATCCCAGCACTTGGGAGGGTGAGGCAGAAGGATTGTTGGAAGTTCGAAGCCAGTTTGGGCTACAAAATGACTTCAAGGCCAGAACTCTGTCTCAACAAGATAAAAATCAAAACTTAACCTCAGGCCAACAAGATAGCTCAGGGGACTAAGTACCTGCTTAGGCAATCACAGGAACCAGGGTTAAATTGCCAGCACCACTTGTCTCCCCAGCTCCACCCAGGGGTAAGCTGAGCCAGGCATGGTGGTGTGTATATAAACTCAGCATTGAGGAGGCTTGAGATAAGAGGAATCCCTGAGTCCCAGCTGTGTAGTGAGACCCTGTACCAAATATATTTTAAAAAAACCTTAAACGTCACTGGACCTCAGTCTTCTCATTGGTAAATATAAGGAATAATGGAGGTGGGGGTGCAGTGGCAGAATGTATACTTAGCCCATGCCAGGCCTATACATAGTTACTATGAGGATTAAATAAATGAATACATGCGAACCCATGCATAGTTACTATGGAGATTAAATGAATGAATACATGCAAAGTACATAAAATACCGTGAAATTCACAACTAGTGCTGCATAGGGAAGGAGATGGCATACAGAGGCATTCGATAATTTGTTTTGTTTTATCATTGCAGTGCTGGTGATCAAACCTAGGGCCTCTGACATGCCAGGCAAGTGCTCCACCAATGAGTGACACCCCTAGCCTGAAAAGGGTTTTTTGTTTTATGATAAAAACAAAACACCAAGCTTCTCATACTTTAAGATCTATGGGACTCTGAGGAGCTCTGACATCTCCTCTGCCAGTGCCTCAGGGTTCCTATGGGAGGGCAAGAATCTGGGAAATCTAGGTCAAGGGCTGAATGAGGGCACTTACCTGAGATCTCTGAGAACTTGGGACTGCTACCACCACCCACCAAGGCCAGCAGGTTGGAGCGGTGCAGCATCTCTACCAGGCCCATGCTGCCCACCTGCTCGTGGTCTGGACAGGGACAAGTGTGTCAGTGGAGGTGGGTGCCAATACCCATCTCAGCCCTTTTGCTCCCTCACACCCCCACCAGGTAGCTCACCCAGATGCCCCTTCTCCATCAGTGGCTCCACATTGTAGATGCGCACACCTGTCTCCATGGCACAGCAGAAGCAGCCTGGGGACAGAACACATCCAGATCCGCTTAGATAATGCCAAGGAAGGAAGGTAGGCCACAGGCTCTGACCCTTTTTTCCCTCCCCAAGGGTACAAGGTCAGTCAAGTCTTTCTCACTTTGGTCTTGGTTGAAACGCAGGCTGGTGACCCCTCGAAGTGGCTGCTGAGTCATGGTTCAGGATTTCTTCCCTGGATACAACAGGATAATGTTGGGGATAAAAAGTTCTGAAATCTCTCCAAGTATCTTCTGTCCCAAATGGTTTTTTCCCTATCCCTTACTGTTTGTTTATTTCTTCAACAGACTGCAGACAGAAATAGAGCCAGTCTGGCGTCTTCTCTAAGCCTCCAAGACCCCAAGCAAAACAACCAGGAACCACCCATTTTCTCACATTTGGCAACACCAAGTATAAGGCTACATTTAGACCCTCCCTATCTTCTTTGACACTGCCCTTTGACTCATCAGGAAGTAATGGGGTAATAGGGTGCCCCAGTGATACTACCCATCTTCAGTCAGTCTTAGCCCCAATACCAGCCATGGCCTCAAGCTGCTGGCTACCTACCTTTTTTAAAAAAAAAAATATGAGACAGGCTGGCCTCAAGTTCATGGTGTTCCTCCAGCCTCAGCCTCCCAAGTGCTGGGATTATAGGCATGTGATGCCCCGCCTAACCCTACTTACCTTCATGCCTGCACCTAGCACCGATCTCCTTTCAGTTAATACAGGGTGGGAGTACTAAGATACCTACTTCTTCCACTTTCCTGAGATTGCTGTGCAGGGCCCACTGCCCCTGGGAACTCCTCTCATATCCTTGTAACCCCAATCGGTCATCCACCTGAAGCTTACCTCACAGCTTTCCTAAGTCCCTTGTATCCCTTGCTGACTTTACTCACCCAGATCAGCACTGGCCGTTGCCCCTAGCCACATAAGCCATAAAGCTTCTATCTGGGCATTCCCCAGATACTGGAAAGTCCACTCCTGTGACACTCCTTCCCTCCTGATCTGCTGTCCCCGACTCTTGGCTGAGGTGGCGTAAGACTCGTCTGGAAGACTTTCCCCTAAAGTTCCTCCTCGAGAATCCTTCAGTTTGTCTTAAGACCTTACCCTGGGGCACAGCTACCAATTTGAGGCCTTTTCCCTAGGCACAAGACCCAAAACTCCTGCCCAGGAAAGCATCAGAGTTGCAAAAGGCCTGTTCCCTTTCCTCAAGACTCTTGCAGTATTGGCTAGGAGGGTGGTTCAGCGGCATAAGTTCCTGCCTGGCAAGCGAAAGGTTGGGAGTTTGATCCCCAGAATGCTTTTATCTTTGCATGCTTTAACACCCCCTACCGGACAGTTGGTTCCCTGACAACCCACACTTTTGACAGTTCCACCTTCCAGGAACCGTTTTCGGATCTCCATTCTAGATTCCCAAGCCATACTTGAACTCTACCTAAGCTGCCTCCACTGTCAAAAGTATTCTCATACTTCAGACACCAGCGCCTGTCAAAACCCCGTCGCAGACACCCCATCTACCAACACCCCTAAGAAGCCATACCCCCAACAGCTCCGACCAACGCTGGCATCATGCTCCAGCTCCCCTACCGCTACACCAACCTGACCTTCGAGGGACCCGGACCCAGCAATAGGTGCCGCTGACGCGGTCCAGGTTTCTGACCTTTCTGGGCCTCGGAGCTCGGTTCTGCTGTTTACATCAGGTCCCACTTCCGGGAGAGGAAGTCTGTGCCCGGAAGTGACATCCTGGACAAAAAGCTCGGTGGCGGTACTGCTCACCAGTTCGTGGGTGTTAGAAACATCCCACTCAATGGCAGGGTTCTCCTAGAAGGGCTCGGGGATCGGAGTGAGATCGGCGGAAGGGTCGAAGGCTCCCCAAGGGCGAGACTGAGCCAAGTGGACGAGAGCGTAACAGAGGTTTTTCCTCTTAGTACAGGGGAAAAAGGCGGAGTCTTCTGTTTAATCCGCAGATGGGTAGAGGCATTAACCTTCCAGACTAACGAGGTTTACTCCTCTGATTGGACTAGGGGAGCTAACTGCTGGTGCAGTTGTCCCGGATTTACCGAGGAGGCTTTGGAAGGCTCACGTCAAAAGTTAATTTAGAGCTCCTGGCGTTTTATCTCCTGGATCTGGAGAAACAAGGATGGGATTTTACTTTCTTATTCTCTGCCCTATCCCCACCATACCTTGTTTTATTTATTTTTTTTGTAGAAGCGGGGATTGAACTCAGGTCCTTGAGTTTACCAGGGAAACGCTTATTCCACTGAACCATCTCCCTGGCCCTAGATGCTGTTTTTTCTTTTCTTTTCTTTTTTTTTTTTTTTTTTTTTTTTTTTTTTTTTTTTTTTTTTTTTTTTTTTTTTTTTTTTTTTTTTTTTTTTTTTTTTTTTGTCTTTTTGAGACAGGGTTTTACTATACAGTTCAGTTGGCTTCAAACGCACTTTGTAGCCCAGTCTGATCCCCCAGCCTCAGCCTCCCAAGTGCTGGGATTACAGGTGTGCACCACGCCCAGCTGAACCTGATTTCTTGGAGGATCGGATATAAAGCTTAGTTTCAATTTGCCTTAATCCTGACACAAAAAAGCAATCTCAAATCTCCTGATTTTATCACATCAATACTTTTCCCATTGTTTTGCCTCCTTATCCCCTCCTAACAAAGCTAGTGAAATGACCAATCTGCCTTTTAGGAAAGGGTTACTTCTTTCTTCACTCATTCCCTCCCTAAGTCAACCTCTTATACCTAACTTATTATTTTTTTTTCTTTTTGCACAACCAGGGATTGAACTCAGGCCCTTGCACTTTCCAGGCAAACGCTTATTCAACTGAATCTCCCTAGCCTTCCTATTAAAATTTGTAAGTTGCCAGGGAGATAGTTAAGTAGAATAAGTGGTTGTCTGGCCAGCATAAGGTCCTGAGTTCAATCCCCATTACCATAAAAAATTTGTTACGTTGTAGGCAGTCATGGTGGCACAAGCCTTAACTCCAACCCTTAGAGACTCAAGGTGAGTTCAAGGCCAAGCTGAACTGCATGGTGAGACAAATTAAGCAAGCAACCTCTTTAGTTCTGAGGCACTGTGTTACATAGTAATAGACAAGCAATATAGATAATTTTTCTGTCATAACTCCATTTATTACTACAAGAGATAAGGCTCGGGCTTTGGAATAAAATTTGATTTTAAATCTTAAATCCGGGGCATGTTAAGGAATTTTGGTGGCACAGTTTTCTCATTTGTAATACTTTTGGCTGGGCATGTTGGTGCATGGCCATAAGGCCGTAATCCCAGGACTCTCAAGGCAGAGGCAGGAGGATTGCTATAAATTCAAGGCCAGCCTGAGCTATATAGTGGGTTCAAGTCCAGCATGCAATACATAGTGAGACCCTGTTTCAAAAACATACAAGAGGGCCGACCAAATAGCTGAGTGGATTAAATCACCTGCAAGCAGGTGCAGGGGCTGGCAGGGGCTGGGGTTCCATTCCCAGGCCTGCTGTGCCCCTGGGGCACCCTGACAGGGTGATTGAGACTGGGTGTGGTGATGTACACCTGTAGTCCCAGCTCTTGGGAGACTGTAAACAGGCTGATTACTGAGTCCAATCTAGTAGTGAGACTCTGAACACACTGTAGGCCCTTCCCTAAAATACAAAAACAAACAAGAGCCAGGTGTGGTGGCACATGCCTTTAATCCCAGCACTAGGGAGGCTGAGACAAGAGGATCATTGTGTGAGACCAGCCTGGGCTACAAAGTGAGTTAAAGGCCAGCCTGAACATTATTGTGAAACCCTGCATCAAAAACAGAATGACAGAGCTGGGCATGGTGGTGCATGCCTATAATCGCAGCACTCAGGATGCTGAGAAAGAAGGATTGTTGTGAGTTCGAGACCAGCCTGAGCTACAAAGTGAGCTTAAAGGCCAGCCTGAACTGCATAATGAGACCCTGTCTCAAAAAGACAATAAATAACAAACAAACAAGCAGAATGACAGGCTGGGGAGATGGCTCAGTGGAATAAGTGCTTTGCTGACAAGCGCATGGGCCTGAGTTCAATCCCCGGTTGTGCCAAAAAAAAATGATTAAAAAAAAAAAAACCCACAGAAACATCTGGGCCTAGTGACACTGGCCTGTAATTTAGCACTTTGGAGGCTGAAGCAGGAAGATCATTGCTGAGACCAGCCTGGGCTACAAAGTGAGCTCAAGGCCAGTCTGAACTGCATAGTGAGACCCTATCTAAAAAAGATAACAACCACCTAAAATCAACAAAACTGTTGGGAGATGCTGAAGCTGGAAATTGATCCTATGTGGGAGGGCAGTATGAGGTCTCATTGCCTAAAGTAGTAAAGCTACCTCAGTCTTGAAAAAAGCATCCTGCCTAGACACGGCTATTAGTCACTAGGCAACCTTGTGTCTTATAGCTTTGGAAAGGTATAAATAAACACCCTTAATGTTGTTCTGGGGTCTTTTGTCAATCAGGCATGGTCAACCACCTGGCCCCAGCTATTAATCTCATATCTTTATTTTCTAAATCCTCTCATTGTTTTGAGAGACCATCGAACCCCTTCAAAAATAAAATACAGGGGGTGCTGGGGAGATGGCTCAGTGGAATTAGCACTTCCCTTGCAAGCACAAGGGCCTGAGTTTAAACCCTGGTTCCGCAAAATAAATAAATAAATAAATAAATAAATAAAATACAGGGCTGGGGAGATAGCTCAGTGGTGTCCTGGCAAACACAAGGACCCAAGTTCGTTCCTTAATACTACATGCAATACTGGCCCTGGAATCCTGGGTGCCCAGTGCCAGCCACTGAAACTGGGCATGGTGGTACATGCTGTAATCCCAGCACTAGGGAGGCTGAGACAGGAGGATTACTATGAGTTTGAACTGTATAGTGAGGCTCTGTATTCAATTAAAAAGTACAGAAGAGCAGAAATTAAAAAAAACTGGTATTGATGAATTACATTTACTTAAAACAAGATATATGAGGTGGGGATACAGCTCAGAAGCACAGTGCCTGCTTGACAAAGAACAAGATCCTGAGTTTGATTCCCAAAATTAAAAAACAATATGGCTGGGCGTGGTGGCGCATGCCTGTAATCTCAGCACTTGGGAGGCTGAGGCAGGAGGATTGTTGTGAGTTCAAGACCAGCTTGAGCTACAAAGTGAGCTTAAGGCCATCCTGAACTGCATAGTGAGACCCTGTCTCAAAAAGACATTAAAAAAATAAAATAAAAACAATATGTAGCTTCAGTCTGGTACCAAAAAAAAAAAAAAAAAAAAAAAAAAAAAAAAAAAAGTAACATAAAATAAAAAAAAAAAAAAAAAAAAAAAAAAAAAAAAAAAAAAAAAAAAAAAGATGCATGTGAGCATTTCTCCACTTCTATCTATCTATCTATCTATCTATCTATCTATCTATCTATCTATCTATCTATCTATTTTACTAGGGAAGTTTAAATTGTCTTTTCCTTCTGTGTCTTGAAGAATGCTGTTTTTATGTTTCAAATTAGCACCAGGCACAGGGGCCTGGGGTTCCATCCCCAGGCCTGCAGTGCTAGCTCTGCCCCTTGGGGCAAGCTGAGACAGAAATTGAGACTGGGTGTGGTTGGCCCACTCCTGTAATCCCAGCTCTTGGGAGGCTGTAAACAGACTACAAGTCTGATCTAGTAGTTAGACCCTGAATACCCCATAGACCCTTCCTAAGTACAAAAACAAATTAGCAACTTTGACTTAGTTGTACAAACTAATAATTATATATTGAAACTGGATACTATGGTAGGGCATGATGTTGATACAGGGAAATGTCCAAATGACACAGGGAGAAAAACTGATCTCCCAACCTAAAAGGTACCTGGGACAAGTTCATGTTCTCTAAAACCAAAGAATGAATTTTAGGAACAAATGGAGGTTTTTTTTTTTTTTTTTTTTTTTTTTTTTTTTTTTTTTTTTTTTTTTTTTTTTTTTTTTTTTTTTTTTTTTTTTTTTTTTTTTTTTTTTTTTTGTTGTCTTTTTGAGACAGGGTCTCACTATGCAGTTATGCAGTTCAGGCTGGCCTTAAACTCACTTTGTAGCTCAGGCTGGTCTCGAATGGTCTCGAACTTACAACAATCCTCCTGTCTCAGCCTCCCAAGTGCTGGGATTACAGGCTTGCGCCACCACGCCCGGCTCAAATGGAGGTTATGAGAATATATTTAATGAGAAAGAAATTTCCTGTCCAAGAGAGGGACAGGACGGGGGCCCCCAAGCGGGTGGTCCATGGGAAGTTGTCTCTTCCAGGGAATTTTATAGAGGAAAACCATGTGCTGAGGCAGGTCTAAGGTGGTTAAAACATGGTAACTCACTTAGTTGGGCATGAGGTGGGACAACTATGGTTAACCAATCAGATTACAAGTGCCATTGCTCAGGTAAAATTGATTATATCCAGCAAGTCATGTAGCAAGTGGGTATGAATACGAGAAAGGGTCTCTTCCTTTTGGGGGTTGGGCTAGTGACTCATCTGGGTTCTTTACCTATTTAGAATATCAATCCCTGATGCACATCCCTAGGGCAGTATGTAGCTGTATGTTTCTCTTTTGTCTTGGTCCTGAGGTCTGGCCCATATGGGAGTGTCTGTCTCTTCCAAGTTGTGAAGTCATCTTGTCTTCCATCTTCATTCTTTGAGAGCCTGGCCTTATCTAACTGCCTGTAATATTTCTATCTAATTCAGCTGCCTACAACAATGTCATACTCCTGTGATCCCAGAGTGGGCAGGCTCAGGCAGGGGCCTAAAAGATTGAGCCCTGCCTGGGAAATTTAGTTACCCAATGAGGCCTTGTTTCAAAATGTAAATAAATAAATAAAGATTAAGAATGTAGCTAAGCACAAAATCCCTGGATTCAATTCCCAGTTCTACAAAACAATTTATATACCATCACTTGCCCATAGTATCCCTTGATGAAAGGCTTAATTTTTTTTTTTTTTTTTTTTTGGCAGAACCAGGGATTTATCTCAGGCCCTTGCGCTTGCCAGGCAAGCAAGCACTTATTCTACTGAGTTATCTCCCTGGCCCCTGAATTTTTTTTAAACCATGTGTGCTGGCATTTTAATTCCAGCACTCAGGAAGGAGTCTTAGGTAGGAAGATTGCTGAGAGTTCAAGGCCAGCCTGGGCTACATTGCAGACCCTGACTAGAAAATAAAAAGGATTTGTATGTTGCCCAGGCTGTTCCTAGAGCCCTGTTTCCCAGACAACTCTCCTATGATTAGGTAGCTCCTTGTGAAAGTGACTCGACAAAGAAACGCTACCTGTTCTGGGCTGCTCACCTCTTTATAGAGGACAGAGGGTGGGATATCATGAGGAAAACCATGATAGCAAGCTATTCTTGGTATCTGTGTCCTCCCCCCACTACCACCTGAGACACGGTCTTGCTTTGTAGCCCAGACTGCCGTTAAACTCACAGCGATTCTTTTGCCTCAGCTTCCCAAACTGGAATTATAGGTATGTGCCACTGTGCTGTCCAAATCTTTTTCTTTTTCTTTTTTTTTTTTTAGTGGGGATTAAACTCAGGCCCTTGCATTTGTCAGGGAAGCGTTTATTTCACTGATCCATCTCCCCGGGAGAACTTCTACATATGGATCCTGAGAGGTGGTGCTGGGATCGCAAACCTCAGGCTGACATCAGGTCTAGGGCATCCTACTGAAAACCTGCTCGGGTTCTTAGGAGAAGTCTATGTGCAGGGAATCTTGTAATTAACAGGTCACACCTACTTCTGCAGTCAATCTTGCTTCTTCCCAATCTTCTGTACCACTGCCTGAGCCTTCCTATAGCTGGGAAGACCCTACATGGTGTCCTCCTGGCTTATAGAAATAGTTGCTTAGTCCTGAGGAGATGGCTTAGTGGAATAGGTACTTCCCTGGCAAGCATAAGGGCCTGAGTTCAATTCCCGGTTCCGGAAAAAAAAAAAAAAAAAAGAAATAGTTGTCTAAAAAACTACTTCTTGAAACTCTAATAGTTACCATAATTTTATTATTCATAGGATTGAATCATCTATATTTTATTTATTTATTTTTGGTGGAACTGGGGATTGAACTCAGGCCCTTGTGCTTGCCAGGGAAGTGCTTATTCCACTGAGCCACCTCCCTGGCCCCTCATCTTTATTTAAAATTCTTATTTTTATTAGTACATATTTGTAGAGCATAGTGAATACATTCATTGTGAGGAGTTGGTACATTTATTGAATACATCTTTTTTGTACCCTTCCTCCCAATCTCCCTCCCTCTCTTCCAGGCTCTTTTAAATTTTAAAGATTTGGGGGCTGGGGAGATGGCTCAGTAGAATAAGCAGTTCCCTGGCAAGCCCAAGGGCCTGAGTTCAATCCCTGGTTCTGCAAAAAAGTAAAATAAATAAATAAATTTAAAAAATTTTAAATGGTTCAGCCAGGAGTGATGGCATACTGGTATAATCCCAGCCCTCAGGAGGGAGAGGTAGGAGAATACTTGTGAATTCAAAACCAGCCTGGGCTACAAAGTGAACTCAAAGCCAACCTGAACTGCACAGTGAGACCTTGTCTCAAAAAAAAAAAAAAAGCATCTTTGTTACTTTTTAGGAGGATGGAGCCCCCTAGACACTTATAAGCTGCAACAAATGAGTTTAGCAGCATACATAATATCTAGTACTCAAATCTTCATTGTGAGACTCATTTATCTGCACACTATCTGGAGTATTTTTTGCATCAGCTGAATGAAGCTGAAAGACTGTGGACATTCCATGTAAGGAGTAAAATTATAGTTCTCAAAGCTGCTAGCTGGTTGTTTACAAAGTCCAATCCTGTTTATTGTGACCCTTGCTATTTTCTTTTTTTGTTTGTTTTTTTTTTTTTTTTGTCTTTTTGAGACAGGGTGTCACTATGCATTTCAGGCTGGCCTTAAGCTCACTTTGTAGCTCAGGCTGGTTTCAAACTCACAACAATCCTCCTGCCTCAGCCTCCCAAGAGCTGGGATTACAGACTTGCGCCACCACACCCAGATATCCTTGGTATTTTCTCATCTCTATATTCTAAAGGCTCTTCCTCCAGTTTTAGGGGTCTACCTACATAATCACTGTTTTTATTTTTTGGGGGGTCTTTTTGAGAAAGGGTCTCACTTGAGCTCACTTTGTAGCCCAGGCTGGTCTCAAACTGCAAGAATACTCCTGTCTCAGCCTCTAGAGTGCTGGGATTACAGGCATGCACCATCACTCCCATCTCTTCCCATAGCTCTTTTATCCATGTTACTCAGCCATTTAATAAAAACAGTACTGCACAATTAAAATGTGCCACACTTTATGTAATCACTTTATGTGAATGCTTGACTTTAGTCATCACAGCAACCCTAATTGGCATCACCCACTTTGTGGGCGAGAAAACTGAGGGACTCAGAGGTCACTGGAATCTGCCCAGCCTAGGCCAGGAGCCATGGCAACTCTGGAGCACCAGCTCTGAGCCTGCTGCTTCTTTTTCTTCCTCCTGTCCTTTGTTCTTGATGGCATACACCACTTATTCCCTGCACCTGTGTTACTGAGCAGCACAGATGCCTGCCTGGCTCCTAGGCACTCTGAGCTGTCTCATCTTCCCTGCTGCTCCTCTCAAGGCAGTCAAGCCTTGAGGGGAGTGGCAGTCACTGCACCAGGTATCTAGGCGGTGGACCCTGTTCTGACTGGCTAGGGGTTTTTCGGAGATTCCTGGGAGGCAGGTTTTGGTTGGCACATGAATGGCAGAAATGTGACGCTGGGGGACAGTCCTACACAACTTGTACCATCCGTAGAAATTGCTTAAGAATGGGGAAAAGAGCCAGGCCTGGTAGCACAAGCCTGTAATCCCAGCACTTGGGAGGCTGAGGCAGGAGGATTGTTGCGAGTTTGAGCCCAGCCTGAGCCACAAAGTGAGCTTAAGGCCAGCCTGAACTGCATAGTGAGACCCTGTCTCAAAAAGACAAAAAAAAAAAAAAAAAAAAAAAAAAAAAAAAAAAAAAAGAATGAGGAAAAGAGCTTGGCATGGTGGTACATGGCTATATTCCCAGTATTTGGAAGGCTGAGACAGGAGGATCCTGACGTTGAGGCCAGCCTGGACAACTTAGCGAATTCATCGACAGCCTGGGAGAGGAGGAAGACAGAGGAGAAAGTGAGATGTGGGGAGGAAAGGGAGGAGAGGCAAGAGGAGGGGAGAAAAGAAGGTAGGAAAATAAGAAAAGTCCTCCCCAAATAACTTGCGGTGATTGCCTGTGCCATTTCCCAGGTGCAGCGTACAGATTTACCTTTGCTCTCTTCTTTTTCTATTTATTCAGTCCAAGCTCCATGTGCAGAGCCAGTTTCCCTCTCATTCTTCATTTTTGCTTTCTTGAATAAACTACCACTGTTATCAACAAGTAAATAAATATTGAAAAGAAAAAAAGGGAAGGGGAGAGGGGGCAGATGTAAATTCTGCTTTAGACTCAGATGGGTCTAAAGGACAGCAGTTGTACCATCCTATGTTAGGTCTCCTCCATAGGCTCATTTTTATTTTTTATTTTTTTGTCTTTTTGAGACAGGGTCTTATTATGCAGCTCAAGATGGCCTTTTGCTCACTTTGTAGCCCAGGCTGGTCTCAAACTCGCAATGATCCTCCTGCCTCAGCCTCCCAGGGTTGGGATTACAGGGGTGTATCACCACCCAGCCTGTAATCCGTATTCTCTATAGTACTCAGAGCTAGACCTAGAGTGCCTGCACTGACTCACATCCCCAGTCCTTCCTCATTTTTCCAGCAGGGACTCAGGTGCCCAGGTTAGCTTGCCATCCTTCTGCCTCAACCTCCTGTGAAGCTGGGTTATAGGCTGTGCCTGATGCTCGGTTCAGCTCAGTTGCTAAGAGGCAGCACCTGAGCCGGGTGTGGTGGCGCATGCCTGTAATCCCAGCACTAGGGAGGCTGAGGCAGGAGGATTGTTGTGAGTTTGAGACCAGCCTGAGCTACAAAGTGAGCTTAAGGCCAGCCTGAACTGCACAGTGAGACCCTGTCTCAAAAAAGACAATAAATAAATAACTAAGAGGCAGCACCTTGCCAGAGAAACTTCTGGAGACTGCAGAAAAGGCAGATACTTTTCACTTACAATTTGTTCATCTCTGTGATGTGGAAGAAGCCAGACAATGCAGATTATACCAGTTTCAGTCTCCAGTTTGCAAGCAGTCTATGGGGAATTTCTGCATTCCTAAGGTACCCACTGTGCTGTCTGTTGTGCCAGGAGCTACAGAGGTGGCTTGTGGGTGCAGGTCAGGTATACATTCAGGTGGTCTCTAGCAGCTGCATATGCACAATGGACCAAGGGCATCCTAGGCTGGGGCCTTCAACTGTCACAATCTAGGAATCCCTCTTCAAGAGGAAGGGCCCGGCCCTCCATAGGGGAATCACTGGAAGCTAGTGGGCTGCTGGGGGCAGGCACTCTGCCTGGGGTGGACATTCTGGGACAAGAACCCCATGTCATCTAGCGTAT